>JAAIXJ010001729.1:117077-213772 GCA_013403705.1 Heliconius hermathena
TAAAATATCGATAGGCAGGATACATTTCGGAGAGTGTGCAGCAGCGCTGCATGACTTAGTACCCCCTTCTCCTTTCCATCTGCGGGGCACTAGACGTAGGCAGGGATTTCACCCATATGTCGTCGATATACCACCTTTTCGCACGCAGCGCTTCGCCTCCACTTTCATAATGCGAACTGCTAAAGAGTGGAACTCCCTGCCTGCTGAACTGTTCCCCGACAAGTATAACTTGGCCCTTTTCAAGGCAAGAGTGAATAGGCATTATCTAGGTAAGCATGCTCCACCTTCGTTCGCATCGTCACTTACCACCAGGTGAGATAGCGGACAAATGTTTGCCTATCTACAGTAAAAAAAAAAAAAAAAAATTAAAGCCCAATGCCTCCAGAATTCGGCAGAAAGTGGGGAACGGAGTGTGAACACTAGGTTCCCTCTGCCTACCCTGCTGTGTGCAGGATACGGCGTGAAGCTGTTGTTTAAATTATTCTTTACCACGTCGGCAATACTCAACTGCTAAAAATAAAGTTAATAATAAAGTTAAATAGACCTATGTCATTTTTATTTACAAAAGTTAAGAAAATACTTTTAACAAATGAATAAATCCACAGTTTCATAATACTATATTAATAATTTAATATAATTATTTTTATAAAATAAAAAATATTTTTCATTTTATAAATAAAAGTAAGTTAAACATAAAAAATATTTAAGTACTATTGTACATCAACCGTAAATAGCTGGCGATAGCCGTAGGTTATTCTACAAAAAAATATGTGAATTTAAATCTAATATAAAAGTAACGCCATCTATTTTACCAAACATATTCGCCCTCTGTCGGTAATTAAGGAAACTTCGTAGTCCGTAGTTAGACTTACCACTTGTTCTGATAGAAGGGAAGAGTTTGCATAGCTCTGGGTGTTGTTCTGTGGAACATCCATATATCTTTCCGTGTAGATGGTGTCTTAAAGAAAAATAAAAATAATTGTAAATACACTATAAAATGTTAATTATTATAAATAGATATAACAATGACTGATAAAATTATGACTAAAGGTAGAAAAGAGCGTTAGTTCTATAACGTCAATAATCTTAATACTTATTATATAAGAATTGAAATAAAAAATAAAGAATTGGAGGTTGGTTTGAGGGAAGCCGAGAACAGAGTGTCTTGCCACTAGCTTCTCTATTCCTAACCTAATATACGGGTAAAATCATGAAACTGAATAAAAAATAACATGCAGTTAACAGTACGGTCGACGAGGCAGGGGCGCACCAAAGTTAGGCTCCTATAATATGAAAAATTCGAAATCAAATCTGCACAGAAATCTACAGCTAACTACAGGATGGCCACGACTCATCGACCGTATTACAAAAACATATATGTACATACCATAAAACCGCCAATCCACTACAGGCGCAACCGCCATACCGCATCTGAAGACATCCCCGCCTCGCGCCAGCGCTAGCGATGCCGCATACCCGCCGTACGACCAGCCCCATATGCAGGTGCGGTTGCGATCCACCCAATGAGTGTTTTGTTGGAGATATCTGGATCATTGGATGAAAAATTTTATTTATATGTTTAGGTAAGGTAGCTTTCAAATAATTAAAGATAGCGTAAGAAATTATATAAGTTTTTTTAATGTGGTAATTGTGGTAAAATGGAAAAATTAAGCAAATTAATTATATTACGTCAACTTACGGGTAATAAAGATTTGGAAAAGAATATAATAGTAATAAGGTGTATAAGAGACATGCCTATATGATTATATTCTATGTATTACTAACCTATTTGTAATCTGGACATCCACTAAGAAGGGATTTTGAATAAGTTTAACCCTAAAGGGATGAAATAGGGGTTGAAAGTTTGTATGGATTTTTTTTTAAATCGGCACCGATTTTTATAAAATTTTAAATTCAGACTGTTAAAAACATTTCATTGAACACGTATTTCATGTTTTTTTTTTAGAATTTTTTGTTAGAATTCACCCCTAAGGATGCAAATAAGCAGGCGAAGTTGCGCGCGCCCACTAGTAATCAATAAGGTAGTACAAATCAAGCATTCATTTCATTTTTATTTCAAGACGAACCTGGTAACAGTTATCTGATCTTCAATCTCTACAGAGCCAAGTTGTCTGTTCAACGTGAAGGCGTGGTCGACTCCTCGTAAGCCAGAACCTCTACCATCGATGCTTGCGACAGCAATACCGTAGCGGCTGACCAGCGACGTGCCCCAATCTACCTTCCATTGCTTAGTTACTAGCGCTGTGTCTGGACCTCCGTAGCTGGAAATTTATAATTTTCACTTAAATTTCAAGTCGTACAATTTGAATCGTATACGCATTTGAGTTCCCCCACTCAACAAAAAATGTCTCGAATTTAGGTGAAAAATCAAAGAAGAATGAAGTGTCTCGGTTTTGTCCATTTACCTCGAAATACAGAAAAAAGTGTGTTTTTATCTACATGCTTTGCGGTGTAAGCAAATAATCATATTTTAATATTCAGAGAACAATATTATTAGTATTTATTTTATTTTATCGACACAGATAACATTAAACTATGTCATGTGAACGATTTATCACACGTTATTTATTACATTGTTAAAGATAATGATTTATAAAGGTCAGACTGCCACTATTTTAATAGGATATCTAAAAAGATATCCTATTAAAATAGTAAAACAAAAGATTTACTTGATACTGATAATGCATTGTCAGTCTTTTATTTAAAAAATAACACATCTGGACTGTTAAATCAAGTGTGTTTTTTCATTTATGAGTTGTTGCCACAGACCTTGATCGTCAGTGACTTTTCTGTTCCTTTGTTTTTTTAAGTTAAAATCAAAATTAAATCAGCTTCACGCTGTATCCCGCACACAGCAGGATAGGCAGAGGGAACCTAGTGTGAAGACACTCCGTTCCCCACTTTCCACCGAGTTTTGCAGCAACATGCAAATGTTGAGTGGCGGAGATCAACGCCGCGCTTTTTGCCTCGACACCAGAGCGAAGAAATAAAAAATTTAAAGGTAAATAAATATTTCATCTCCTCGAGTGGGGATCGAACCTACAACCAGTCAATTTATAGGCACACTTCGTGCCGCTGCGCCACGTTACATTTTTAAAGTTAAGTTATAGATTTTTCTGAAGTAAAAAATAATCGGTCTCTCTGTAAAATTTACTATATAGCTTGCGTTCATGGAGGCTAGGGGCGTCCTCGTTAATGTCAAGTAGATTTTGTAATACAAAAAACCAAATTGAAAATACTTACACATAAACTAAAAGTGGTACATCTGATCTAGAGAAATAGTCGTGTGGCACTGTTAGAAGGACGTCAGCATCAGGCATGCCGATACCAAGAGGAACAGTGCGTCGTAGGGTTGCTGGCAAATTGTGTTTTGCTACTAGCTCAAACACTTTAGCGTTGTCGGCCCAAACTCTTTCGAATGTGCCGTTCTAAAAACATATAATAGACAAATTTATAGTTTGTAACATAAAATAACTCATATTATTATGAATGCTCTTAAGAAATGTTTCATCAAAAATTATATTATAATGTAAAATCGTATTTTATTGTTACCAAATTTAGGAAATTTAGTACTTTACCACATTACGATTTCGAATTAAAAGTAAACGTAAACTGTTAAAAGCAAATGGATTTTTTCTTCGATTGAATTATACTTCGATTGAACTTACTGTATTATAAATATATATCTGAGGAATTTCTGGTCCGGCACAGTTGATTGCAATCTTTGATCCAGGGCTTATCTTGGCATCATTGTACAGGCACTGACCTCCGTCAGGTCGAACGATGTTGCAAGTGAAGCAGGAGAGTTCGTTGTTACCTGACAGGGAATAAATATGTTGCTCGGCGGTGTCGTTCTCGTTGTTAGCTTTGTACCATCTTGAAAATAAAAGAGAAATTATAGGAATTTTAAACTAGACATCTTTATATGTATATAAAACATTTTTGTTTATCAATTTAGTAAATAATTTAGGATCTTTAAAAAATTACAAATAAGTAACATAAAATGTACAATAACGAGTATTTTTTTTAGCTTCACGCTGTGAAACTACAGTAGCTTCAGAAACTAGCGTTAAGATACTCTGTTCTCATTAAGACACTTTTGGTTCTCCACAGTGACGGAACTCAACGCCGCGCTTTGCCTCTTTATCCGAGTGGGGAAACGAAAATATTAAATATTTGATTTTATTTATTTTCTCGGAATCGAACACACAACTTAAATCAAATCAGCTTCACGCTGTATCCCGTCCACAGCAGGGTAGGCAAAGGGAACCTAGTATTAAGACACTCCGTTCCCCACTTTCTGCCGAATTCAACTCAACAGCAGATCAGGCAGAACTCAACGCCGCGCTTAGCCTCGACACCAGAGCGAAGAAATGGAAATATAAATTTAAGTAAATATTTCACTTCCTCGAGTGGGGATCGAACCCACAACCAGTCGATTTTACAATCACACTTTATGCCCCTGCGCCACGACTGGCCTTAACTTTAGGTTCTCTCTGTCTATCCTGATGTGTGCGGGATACAACGTGAAGCTGAGATATATGACTATAAATGTACTTACATAGTGTTATCAGCTGTCCACGTCAGTATCTCAGCAACAGTGTGTGGTGTATTAGTGCGACGTGCCGAGGTCCACATGCCCGTAGCTTGAGAAACTTGTACGATTTGTTTGTAGCGTACACCATTTACGCTCTGAAAGAAAATAATAAATATTTTTATTATCTGTAATTTAAAATTAAATTCTTGGGCAGAGAAAAAAAGTATTTGTCGGTAACCGCAAAGGTTATGGGTTTGAATCCACTTAGGGAAATGATTATAGATTATAACCGTATCGTTTGGCGCTCCGTTCTCTCTGACTACCCCGCTAGGGATAAAGCGTGAAGTTAGTTTAGTTTAGTTTTTTTAGTTTTATTAGATTAGTACCCGTGCGTACTCTGCTATGTGCGAGACTGAGTGTGACCCTAATAATAAAATAAAAAATATAGGTTATTATAATGTTAATTTATTTTTTATCTTGCATTTCAGTGCAAAAATATTATATANTATATATATATATATATTTGCACATGAAAATAGGGGAATATGTCCTATGAAATTGATAGGGAATTTTTAGTGGCCAAGACCGACTCGCACTAGACCAGTTTTTAAAATATATGTAAACAGAAAGATTCCTCAGATAATATCGAGCATCGATATGATTTAAACTTGCCCCTTTTGTAGGTAAATAAAATTGAGACTATTTGCTATTTTCTCAGCTTTATATAATGAGGAAAAAAAATCTCACATCAGGCAAAATTGTGATGAACGAAGTACCCGCTTCATTGAATATTAGTGGGATGTTGTCGATCCATCCATTTACTTCTGGATGCTCAAATATCTGAAATTATTAAATAATTATTATATTAAAAAAATATACAAAAATATTTTCAAGACATATATTATAATTCGTTAGAAATATATTATAAATATTTTAATATAATATTAACCTTTTACACGTAAGTTCGTGGAATATAATGAAATGATTAAATTATTTAAAAGTATGACAAATATATTTTTTAAAAGGATTTTGGTTCACGCTACTTCCATATATAGCTAGATCGATAGAGAACAATCTAATGAAAAGACACTCCGTTGTTTATGAAAGTATTAAAATCATTGTTATTATTAGCTAGTGACTTTTGCTCGTACTTTTACAGTACTAAATTCAAACTCAAGTACTAAAATCAAATTTGCGCTGACGTCTACAACGCGTCCACGAGTCGTCGAGCGTACTGTATGCATATATTGATATAGATATATTTCTCACATATTACTCAAAGTTAATTCTAAATCAGCGGAAATCAACAAATGAATTAATCTACCAATACTAAATTTATAATAAAAACTGTCCACTATTTTTATGAACCAAATTAAATAATAAAAATATATTACCGGGGTACAATTCTGTGTTGCATCAACGCAGAGGTCCACTCGTAAATAGTTTTGTACGCGGTTAGTCCACATTATAGCGATAGAATCAGCTCTTATGAATGCTACATATTTCAAAATTGGCCTGAAATCAATTTGTTTAACAATTAACTTTGAAACATAGATAAAAAAAATAGATTTGAAACTGTGCTTCCTTTTGAGACCGCCCGTCGGTACTGATTTTTTTTACAAAATTACAATTAGTTTTGCTGTTATTTAAATATTGTACATATAATTAAAAATAAAAATTATCATTAGATATATTTTTCAGTACCTTAACCGATATATAACCTGCTACCACTACCTCAGGTTAGTTAGAACCACAGGGAAACCAATGCATATATATTTTATTGCACTCTACTATAAAACGTTGATTTAAATCATAATAAAATCTTGTGCGGCGTTGAGTTCTGCCCCTCAACACGCAATGCCTCCAGAATTCGGCAGAAAGTGGGGAACGGAGTGTCTTAACATTAATTTCCCTCTGCCTACCCTGCTGTGTGCGGGATACAGTGTGAAGCTGATTTATTTATTTATTTTATAACATCTTAAATAAGAGATATACTAGTAAAAAAAATACTTACTCATTAATATCCGTCGGCGCTGTAAAGGTAACAGTGTTGTTGTTGGTACTATTCCAAATGCTGACAGATACAACAGGATTTCTTGTACCGGACTGAAAAATGTAAGGAATTAATTTATTAGTGTTCATAAAATAAAAAATGACACAGTTATTGGCTAAAAGCTTTAAATTTTAAGTTATTTTATTAAATAAATCAAAATTAAATCAGCTTCACGCTGTATCCCGCATACAGCAGGGTAGGCAGAGGGAACCTAGTGTTAAGACACTGCCACTTTCTGCCGAATTCTGGAGGCATTGCGTGATGAGTGGCAGAACTGAACGCCGCACCAGAGCGAAGAAATAAAAATATAAATTTAAGTAAATATTTCATCTCCTCGAGTGGGGATCGAACCCACAACCAGTCGGTTTTACAGTCACACTTCGTGCCGCTGCGCCACGACTGGCCTCTTATTTTATTTCTCACTATTATAATGAGGAATATTTTATATATTATGACACTTTTATAATTTGGTATTTTTAGAAACAATCGTGGGACAGTGCGATTGACTGTTAACGTGAACGTTTTGGGTTCCGCTCGGGGGTTGATTTTTTCGCTGTGATAAATGAGCGAAATGTCTCGAAATTTAGGTGGGGAACGAAGTGTCTCGATACCCTGGTATGCGGTAGTAAAAAGTTAGAACCGTTATTGTCTTAGTATCTGCTGAGTTGCGTTCGTTGTGGAGATGAGGCGCGGAACTAAACGCCAAACGCTGTCTAACCTTTATCGTTTAAGTAGGTTTACATTATAGCTAAATATAGAAGATTTTTTTTTTGGTAATTTAATTGAAATTGCGTATATTTTTTAAATGAAATCTTAAATAATTATAGTTTGGCAAATATACCAAGCCATACCAAGTTTAATAATAACCAAAAATTATACAACTTTTTTAACTAAGCATTAAAAATATTACATAACCTACATACATAATATAAGAAGTAAAATTAAATAAATTAAATTAAATTAGCTTCACGCTGTATCCCGCACACAGCAGGGTAGGCAGAGGGAACCTAGTGTTAAGACACTCCGTTCCCCACTTTCTGCCGAATTCTGGAGGCATTGCGTGTTGAGTGGCAGAACTCAACGCCGCGCTTAACCTCGACACCAGAGCGAAGAAATGGAAATATAAATTTAAGTAAATATTTCATCTCCTCGAGTGGGGATCGAACCCACAACCAGTCGGTTTTGCAGTCACACCTCGTGCCGCTGCGCCACGACCGGCCTCAATATAATATAAGAAGTCATTCAATAAATATAAAATACGCTATACGACACTTGATTAAATCCCGCGAACCATGAAATTTGAGCATATTTCATTTCAATGAGATTTATGAAAGGATTCTGGATATCGAAACTTATATAAAGTGTAACGTAACATAAATATCTTAAAGTAAAGAAAACTTTTCATATAACAATTAATTTATAAAACAAAGGGATGGTATAATCAATCGTTTAAAATATTAAATAAAATCAATATTCAAATAAGATTTTAGAAAAAAAAATTGGTACTGAATGAAAAATATTGTGAGTTTAGATTCCACGTAAAAGATTATTTAGTACTTTTTTGGAAACGTATACAAAACTGAACGTAGCGGGATTTGAACCCGCACCACTTGGAAACCGTACAAACGCTCTGACCGCTAAGCTACGTCGAAATTCTTATACGGTTTTTGCAATTTATTTACATCTGTAGGAGAAGAAGTGTAGAAACGTATGAAAATATTAACGTAGCGTGTTTTCTTATTAAGAATAAAAGAGTATATAGGTCTTGCTCAACAATTTATTATAATACAAAATAATATTAGTATCTAAAACAGAAATAAAAGAACTCTCTCATATTTTTTTTAAATATGAAAGTGAAATAATTCTTTGTCCTCATTGGAGTCGAACTCACAAACAACGCGTTAACAGACAGATGTGGTTTAACTTAGCCACTTTGGCCCCTATTCTTCTTATTCAATCAAATAATTAAATTCATTATTTTATAAAATAATTTATAGTAGTAAATAGCTAAAGAATGACTTACAAGATTGGAAGTAATTCTTTAGCTATATAACATGAGTCGTGGTAAGTGACCTGTCTTTTACGTTATATTACATACCTTAGGGTAGTGAATCTCTTTATGTTCGGTATATTGGTGGTCTACGGAGCCAGGTACGCCGTAGTGCGGTATTTTCATTATGCGTACATCAGTATCGTCGAATGTGGCATAAGCAATTTTATCACCGTTACTAGAAAACCAAATAGCATTTCTCTCCCCAAATACCTCCTCTGAAAATTAATTAAATTGTGACTCTACATTTATGTTTTTCACAATATAATATTTATGTAAAATATATAATTTGCACTAAATTGTTCAAAAATGTCCTAAAGAGGGCCCAATAACGTCAATTCTATTATGATATTATCATTTAAGAAATCGACAACACAAAAGCAAATTATAATTTAAATCTTTCAAAATCAATAAAAAACTTTTTTGGAAAAAAATATGTACCTTCATATACCCAATCAGGGACTCCATTATAAATGACATTGCTCCTTCCATTATTTGTAACTTGTTCCGGCGTGTTTGTCATATTTGATTGATAATAAATATTATTTTGATACACAAAAGTGAACGCGTTCCCTGAAGGACCCCACATGAAGTTTTGTAGCAATGCATTCTGCAGTTCTATTCCAGCAGGTGCTATGTTGATAACTTCGCCAGAGTAAACGTCGATAGCTGAATACCTACCTTCGAAGCTGTATCTGTAGATCTTTAAATAAAATCATTATGTTAGTATTTATTTATTTTTATGTAGTTTATTGTACACTTTAAATATATAAATAAAATTATAATTAAAATAAAGAAAAAATAGAGAAGAATAAATGTTGCTGACAAATAAAAGTAATATATGAGAAACAATAATATATTAAATTGAAAAAAAAAAACAACAAGTTTCTACCTATCAGGGCAATATTCAATCCATTTATAGAAATATTTATAATACAACCGACATACACGTATAGTGAACAAAAGAATAAAATAATGCAACCAGGAAATGTAAGCTATAAGAATAATAACAAAACAAAACAAAAATAACAAAAGTCGTTAACAAAAGTATTTTTTAATATAATTTATCTTTGATTTATCTATCCAAAATACGTCAAAATTTAAACATAAACGTCCTAACTTGCAATAACCATCTCAAAATTCAGCTAAAAGATATCATTAAGTTCTGCGTCTTAATAATTAATTAACAAAACAAACGCTACCATACAAACAAAATTAAGCTCCGACTCGCGCCTCTAAAAGCTTCAAAACCGAGACGTGATCTTAAATAATGCCTTTCCCCCAGAAGGATCGTCTGTTAATTTAATGGAGTACTTGGTTTACATTTTAATGATATTTGCTGACAGATGCCGACGACCAAAATGAGCTCCCACTTAAGAGATTCCAGCTATGATTACTAGATATTGAGAAAGATGATTTTCGTGTAATAATTTGCATGTTTCTAACGCGGCCAAAGGAAAATTTTATACAGTATAGATTATTTTTACAGAACATTTGGTGCAGGGACACAAGCGTGTATGTGACTATACGCGGCGGTTGTGAATCTAATTGAATTAATATTTATTAATATATCCATTTCGTCGCTCTGGTACATAGACAAAAAGCGCGGCATTGAGTTACGCTAAACAAAGCCTCGAAAATTCGGCGGCAAGTAGGCAATACAACGTAAAGCTGAAAAAATATTTAAATTATTGTGAAATAATAAAGATTTATTTTGAACATATTTAAGATACAGAACTACCAATTCTCATCATATTTATTCATGTTCAAACAATAAGTGTATTATTGACACAAATGGCTCATAAATTTTAAAATAACAATACATTTTTTATGCAATTAATAGCAATAAAGAAACACAGAAAATGATATATCCATATATTCCTGAATATTTTAAACATATGTATCACTAGTAATTAAAATGGTACTAGCATCATCATAGCATATAACGTAGTTTTATTTAAAAAAACGATAAAATTGTTAAAAGCTATTTTTAGAATAGAAATGAACATAATATTTTCGCATATTAGGTACGTTAATATTTAAATAAACTTAAACAAACTATAAATAATTTTAGTACGAGTGAATGCTTACCTGAAGTTCATTGAAAGAAAGAACAACGTATCTGCGATCTGGAGATATTGTTGTTTCTTGGAAGTTCTGCTGTAAAATCTAAAACAAAAACCGATATAGTAATATCTTAAGAATTAAATTGATATTTTTAATACTAAAGTATTTTGTACTATGCTGTACTCATATATTTTTTTAATAATTTCGATAAAAAAAATTGCGTACATGACGAAGTGAGTGAAGGAAAAATACTGTGTAGTCTTGTTGATTTACGACAAAATCAAAACATAATATTGTTTATTTAAAAAAAACCTGCTTCACACTGTATCTCGCATATAGAAGAGCAGGCAGAGGGAACTTAGTGTTAAGACTTTCCGTCAAATTTTTCGAGGCATTACGTGCTGAGTGGAGGAACTCAACGCCGAGCTTTTGTCTTGATATCACAGCGGAGAAATTAATAATGAATAAATAACAATTCCTTTCCTCAAGTTGAGGATCAAATCCACAACAATTACGTTACATTTCCACCTTTGTGATACTGTGCCACGACGGCCTCGTACTATTTATTTAGAATTAGTAAAATAAATATTATCTTTCGACGTCAACCTCATTTTAAATTGAGCTGTACGTGCCGCACTAACAACTTTAACAATTTAAGTTAACTCGAACTCACGTATAGTGTCTCAATATACTAGTTTACTACAAGGTGTTACTAGATTGCTTTTATTAAGAGTATATTTACGTATATAATAGAGCATTGGTTAATTAAGTTATTCAAAATCAAAAACCTATGCTAATAATGCACAATTATCAAAATTTAAATAAAGACTTAGTATATAATTATTTTGCAAATACAAGGAAGTTCAACTAATAGTTTTTATTTTTACTATATTAAGTACAATACACCAGTCGTGGCGCAGGGGCACAAGGTGTGACTGTAAAATTGACTGGTTGTGGGTTCGATCCCCACTCGAGAAGATGAAATATTTATTTAAATTTATAGTTCCATTTCTTCTCTCGCTCTGGTATCGACGCAAAGCGCGGCGTTGAATTGCGCCACTCAACACGCAATGCCTTCAAAGTTCAGCAACAAGTGGGGAACGGAGTGTCTTAACACATGATTCCATCTGCCTATCCTACTGTTTGCTGGATACAGTGTGAAGCTGGAAAAAAAATACAATAAAACTACATTCTAATTGTATACAAAATATAAGGCAAACTTAATTTACCTCCGGACTTTGATTTCTTATACGTAGAGACATCCAATCGACTACAGTAAATAAAACTAAATTGCAACGTACCTGTGAAGTATTTGCTACGAGGATCTCGGGACTATCAGTGTTCACATCGTATAGAATCAAATCACCATTTTCATTTCTGTATAAGATTTCATGATCTGTAACAAAAAATATATATTTAATTTCAATTAAATAGTATACATATGTACCCATGCGTAATAACAATTTTCATATCACATTTAATCAGTTGAATAATGTAATTATTTACAATTTTTTACTGTATATAGCAGGTTAAAGTATTATGTAAAGTAATATTAAGACACTTCCTTCTCTACTCTCTGCTTAATTTTAGAGACTGTGTGGCGGACGCGAACGCCGCACTCTCTCTTGTAACTAGAGCGTGAAAATTAAAATAATTGATTCCCTCGAGAGAAGTCGCACCCACAGTAGACTATTCTATATCTATCTAATTTTAACAATGATTTTAAATTACTAATAATATTATTAGCAATTTAAAATAAAAGTGAATGTTTTATTTGTTGAATGGCACATAAATAATTCATTAAAAAAACTCACCTGAAACCCATGTGCCATTAAAGGATTGTGAAGCAAATCCTCCTGTAACAAAATCTTCTAAGTTTATTTCGCCACTATCAGGCAACGTTGTTGGTTCTTCCGGTGTTACAGGTGATGGTGTCGTACTCGATGTCGTTGTAGAGGTCGTCACTGTCACTATAGGTGTAGGTATCGTGGGTCCCTCTGTTGTTGATATAATGGGTTCAGCTACGGAATCCTCTCCAGTTAGTACTACCGCTAGAGCTACCACAACTCCGATTACTGCCAGCATTGCAACGGCACCGATGGCGTATGTTACCCTTTTTGTTTTTTTATTAGCAGCGACCAAAACCTGTAAGACATAACATTATCCATTTTTACTTAATCAGCTTCAAGCTGTATCGCGTTGACTTCAGGGTAGGCAGTTAAGACATTCCGCTCTATATTTTATTACTCAATAAACTATATATTAAACTATTTTTATCACTGATGTAAAGTTAAATGATGTTATAATTTTTGCACATATTATTGGGATACCCTCACTCCACCCGTCTTAAGTGGACGAGCAATGAAATGATATGGTTAATGGTTTGAACGTTAAGGAGTTGATCCTGGCTGTCAATTTTATAGTAAAATCATTATTTTTGGACCTTCAGTTTTTTCTTAAGCATTTAGTTACGAATAGTCTAGCGTGATGATTCTTAGACTAGTTTCAAATGAAAATACTAGTAGTTGACTCCAGAAACAATGTGAGAATAAGGTTAACATATTCAAAGAAAAAAATTCTTTATTATTTATAATAATCTTTTCTGGATCATCAAATGTCATATGTAGGAAAATTATACAAATATAAACATCTAACTTACCTTAGAAGAAAAAATCTATATAACTATCAAATATACCATTTTACTCCATATACCAAATTTCACAATTGTTTATCGAAATTGCACTTAAATTAGATGATCACTTCTTATAAAACGAATTGATTTATATAAGTTACATTTGATCAGATTTTACATGACAATTTGTTTGTGTAACGCAAAGACGAGTGGTCCCCTCGTCGTATATTTTTTTTCCTGGCGACCAATGATTCAACCTTATCAATAAGATTATCGAATTCACTTCAGAGTTAGTTTATGTAAATATGTAAGACGATGCTTACTGTCAACCAATAGGTACATCACTATACAAGATAATAATATCATAAGCGACTATTAAAGTTTAAGACAATGAAGCAAGTTGCAGGTTAAATTGAATATAAATGATATTTATAATAATGACTAAAAAATGACAATTTACTTATCATTCTCTAAAATTAAAACATACCTATTTCTTTCTATTACCTATCACTGAAATCAATTACTATTGGAAGCAGATCACATACATTTTCTGCTTGATTGCAATCATTTGTTAGCCTACGTTTTAATTAGATAGTCTACACATAAAAGATGTTAAAATTGAGTATGAATTACAAAATTGTATAAATTTTGATGAGCCACAGGTACCACAGTTAGTTATTAGCTAATTATAAATTAAGTTAAAATAAATAAAGGACCTGGTCACTGGTACCCATTTCCAGGGACGAATTGCCGTTGTCCGCCATGTTGTGGTGTCTATTCTATTCACCTGTAACAAACAAAATATATTTCACATGATATCTATGTATATCTTCAAAATATTTATTATATTTTTATAAATTGTTAATTGTGTTTTTTAATATATATACAACAATTATCCATGCTAATATAAAAATCTGAAGAGTTTGTACGCTGTATCCCGCACACTGCAGGATAGGCAGAGGGAACCTAGTGTTAAGACACTCCTTTCCCCACTTTCTGCCGAATTCTGGAGGCATTGCGTGTTGAGTGGCAGAACTCAACGCCGCGCTTGTCCTCGACACCAGAGCGAAGAAATGGAAATATAAATTTAAGTAAATATTTCATCTCCTCGAGTGGGGATCGAACCCACAACCAGTCGGTTTTACAGTCACACCTTGTGCCCCTGCGCCACGACTGGCTTCACATATTGGCTTCATTTCCTAAAGAAAGTTAGCAAGTAAATAAGTACCACTTTTGTACACGTGTTGAAAGAATTTCGTGTCTAAAAATGTTTTTCAGTATAACATATTTACGATAATGTCCTTGAACGTGGATAAAGAACTTTTACAGAAGTATCGTAAAATATTAGCATCAAATCGGATATAGGACAAGTTGCACGTGTAAGCACTTTTGAATATTGCCACGTTTTGTTTTTCTTTCAGTGACATTTAGATTATTAGACCTGGTTTGTGATTTAGGGACTTTATTTGGTTTTTCTTTTTCGTAACATTCTGTAACTCTTACTTGGACACTGGTTTGGCTTGGTGTAATAAGTAATTTACTTATTTTTACTCTTAATACATGAAATATATAATTAATGGATAAATAGTAAAAGTAAAAATAAATGAAGTAATTAAAATAAACAAATAAATCAGCTTCACGTTGTATCCTGCACACACTGTAACTGATATCCCAAACACCTTTTAAAATATATTATTTAGTAAATAATGCCTTGGCTCGTGATGTGTCTAGTGGTTAGAACTGTTTATAGTTGTGATCGTGAATAACCCAAAATCTTTTACAGATTCGGGTACGAGTCTTTATTTGCATCATATTTATTTGTACCGTAGTACTTAAGAGTTCAACTCAACCGTTCGACTCGACCGCTGCCTTCCAACCATCACTTCTTCCTTCCTTCCTTCCTTCCTTACTTCCCACTATACATACGAAACGACCGTTGCGACACTCGGGACGACAATACATAAACTCGTCTTGATTAATATTATTCATAATTAACTATGTTACTTATGCCATGTATATGCCATGTATATTTTATTTTATTTATTTATTTTTAATATTTCATACCCCAGGTACATACTGTTACAACACGAATGCAACCCACTCGAGGACATGGACATATAAACTTTAATTAATTTAAACATTAATCAAAACTTAATGAAAAGAATACTCTAATTAATTGATAGTTATGAGCACTTTCTTCTTAACTGAATATTATAAAAGTTTTCCTGTTGAGATATAATTAGCAGTTGACGATCATCAAAATTATTAGCTATCGTATTTTACAAAATACCTAAAATCCATACTTTTATTGTATTGCTTCATGTAATATATTGTACATTACATTTGCTATAACTTTTTCATTCTCGTTAAAATCACGACAAATCCTCTTTTGGGGCTTCCCTACTCCTAATTTAAAATCATTAATAATTTAAAAAAAATATAGCCAACAATCACAAGTTGAAATTCTACGTTTGTATTTTTCGCAGAATTTCTATATTGTATGAGTGAATCATAAATTAACTAAGAATCTCAAGGAAATCACTCCATTACTCAAAGCCTCCGGAATTCCGAACCCGGAAAGTGGAAATGAAAGTGTCTCAAGAGGGACGGAGTGTCTTAACACTAGAATCCCAGGATCTCTCTACCTACCCTGCTTTGCGGAATACAACGTGACGCTACAAAAAATATATATCTATTTGCCTAATACAGTTCCATTTAGCCCATACAATAAAAATATATAATCTCTAACTGCTATCAGAATCTTATCTATGAATATCATTTTAATCTATAATCCATGGCGTATATTATAGCCGTTATATTTTATCTTGTAATTTATTGTTGCCATTTGTACAAATATAATGTCATAGACGGCTTTAGGACACATCTTCTAATATATTATCGAATGGGATAACAATTGGTTTAATAGCATAAATTATTCGTTTAATAGCATAAATTATTAGTGAGTTATTATTGCATTACATTATATGTTAAAAAAAATCTTTACGCTGTATCTCGCACACAGCTGGGTAGGCAGAGAGAAACTAGTGTTAAGACACTCCGTTCCCCATTTTCCACCTTTCCAATTCTCGAGGCATTGCGTGTTGAGTGGCGGAACTCAACGCAGTGCTTTGTCTCGTGAGCAGAGCGACGAAATGAAAATATAAATTTAAATAAATATTTCAATTCCACAAGTGGGGATCGAACCCATAGCGCATTAACAGTCACATACTTATGCGCGACTGCCTCAACATTATACATATAACATTTACATAAAATCTACAAAATGTTTTTTAAAATAATAATTATCCTTATAGTAAAGATTTAGAAATATAAATATAAAAACTTTGCCTAACTGCTAATGAAGGAGAGCAGTGTTGTAAATTATAATTTTTACCAATCAGATTTATTTAAATGCAAGCAATTGTTAAAATTGTTCCTACATAGTATATCAAACTGTAACATTAGAAACTTGAATTCTGCCTAACCTAAATATTTACGGTAAAAAAATGTTTTGTTTATTATTCATTAGCTTTTTATTTTCACGTATTTGTTATAATATTCTGGTATAATGTGAATACTTGTATATAAACATGAACTCGATTCCTGACCCCAAGAACGAGGCCAGAATTTCAATCTACGAGTATACTTCTATACCTAATATTATAAAGCTAAAGAGTTTGTTTGGTTGAGCACGCTAATCTCATGAATGATTAGCAAAAATATTATTGTATTTTATAGTTTTTATTCAAGGCTATATTTTATCATGCTTCGACCAATAGATATTAGGTAACAATAGAAATTTTTCTTAAACAATAGAGTTTGTAGGCTTCTAAAAGCATAATGCACATCCCTTAGTTATTTACATTTGACCAAGCGGGCGAAGCCGCAGAGTGAGCTAGTTATTGATAAAAAAGTTTAACCTTTAAATAAATAAATAATATAATATTATAATTAAATTTTACAATTAAATAACTATTTATTACATTATAATACTGCTAAGCGAATTCACTACTGTGGAAATCTGACCTAATCTCCGAAAAGCTATTCCATTTCTCGCTCAAAGACTCAACACAATTCAATTTGATTTAAGAATGCAGCTGAAATCCAGACCACAATTTCTCATGAAACCTAACTGCTATGAAATATATGACTGTGTCAAATAAGTTATATCGAATAAGTTGGTTTTAAATTTCGGTGTGAGGTCTTTTGGTCTCCATTTCATTATAACAGATGGCCTAAATCTCACTTAGTGAAATAAATATATCTAAAAGGTAAAATTATTATCCAGTCTATATTAACAAAATGTTATGTAACAATGCATCCATACTTATCTATATTTCTTTATTCATATTATAGAGCTTAAAGAGTTAAAATAAAAAAATCAAAATCAAATCAGATTGAGGCCGGCCGTGACGCAGCGACACGAGGTGTGACTGCAAAATCGACTGGTTGTGGGTTCGATCCCCACTCGAGGAGATGAAATATTTACTTAAATTTATATTTTCATTTTCTTCGCTCTGGTGTCGAGGTTAAGCGCGGCGTTGAGTTCTGCTCCTCAACACGCAATGCCTCCAGAATTCGGCAGAAAGTGGAGTGTCTTAACACTAGATTCCCTCTGCCTACCCTGTTGTGTGCGGGATACAGCGTGAAGCTGATTTAATTTAATTTTTTTTAAATCAGCTGCACGCTGTATCCCGATCACAGCAGGCAGTAGGCAAAGGGAACGTAGTGTTTAGACACTCCGTTCCCCACTTTCCGCTGAATTCTGAAGGCATTGCGTGTTGAATAGTGTAACTCAACGCCGCGCTTTGCCTAGACACCAGAACGAAGAAACGGAATTATAAATTTACATAAATATTTCATTTCCTCGAGTGGGGATCGAACCCACAGCCAATCACTTTTACAGTATTAATGGTTCAAACCAGAAATATTTTTTCAGTTTGATAGTCTTTTTATCGAGGGAGGTATCGATATATATTATATTTCATCACTAATAAAAATTTAGCTTCACACTGTATGTCGCACATACTAAGGGGAACCTGGGGAACTCCGTTTCCGATAAAAAATTAAATGTTCTATAGTACTAATAATATTATTAATGTCAACGACACAAAAAAATTAAAACAAACGATACATCAATTAAAATATCTTGGTTTTATCAAATGTCTAAATGATAATATTTTATTACATACTTGTAGGTTGTAAAATTCTCATCTATATCTTTCGATAAACGTAAATAATAGGTATATTTCTTGTAGAACTTCATATATTTATAAACATATTATTTTTCATGAGGCCGTCGCTGCGCAGGGGCACAAGAGTGTGACAGTAATGCAAAGACGAGGGTTTGATGAGCCCGGCTTTGAGTTCCACCACTCACACACGCAACGCCTCGAAAAATTCGGCGGAAAGTGAGGAACGGAGTGTCTTAACACTAGGTTCCCTCTGCCTACCCTGCTGTCTGTGGGATACAGGGTGAAGCTGATTTAATTTTAATTATTATTTTTCATATTTTCTTTTGTGACGCAAGAGAAGCACTTGCTTCTGGACTGGACCAATTTGAACAAAAATGTCCTATTATATTATTTATAATATTTATCTTGTGAACCTTACAGTATTGTATATGTTACAGTAGTAGTTTCTATATTAAAATAAAATATATTAATAATTATTATAATTAATAATAATATACTAATGATTATTAAAATAGTTCACGTAAAATTTGAGATTACGTTACATGAATGTTTTTTTAAAGCACAAGTTAACTTTAACTTTAAGCTTTAAATAAGAAATCCTAACTACAATCAGTGTAAAATAATATATTGTTTAGTATTATTCTAAGATTTAGATCAAATTATTTTAGCATCAAATATTATAGGCTAAATGTTCGCTTTAAGTAATTTAAGTCATGATGTCTTAGCATAATTAGAAACTTGGCATGTTAGATTAAAACGATACGTCAAAACGTTATAACGTAAAAAAATCATATTGTGATTTTTTTACGTTATAACGTTTTGACTTTTTAAAAAAAATCAGCTTCACACTGTATGCCGCACACAGCAGGGTAAAGTAAAGTTCCGTTAGATCCGTTCCCCACTTTCCGCCGAGTTCTGGAGGCATTGCGTGTTGAGTGACGGAACGCAACGCTAAGCTTTGCTTCGATTTGCCACAATATTCTTTTAAGTAATAGAAATAAAACAATTCAGACAACAAATTTTATGTTGCAACACATTTCATATCTATTTCGTATTTATCACATCGAACTTCTAAAGAATTATAAGTCAAAATATTGACTTTAGATAAAAAAAATTACAATAAAATTCGACTTACCACAAACTAATTTGTCACCGACTCGTGGGCGACGTTCCGCCACACTAAATATTTGTAAAAGAGGGCTAATTGAGATTAAGATATCTATATCTTTTGTAATGTTAATAATGTAATTAAATAATACCTAATCAGATACTATAAAAATGTACGATATCGTGAATTATATACATATAAAAATTTGAAGTTTATTGAAACTGAAACACGTAGATGTTTTAACAAAAATAAGATTTTGTATAATATTTTTACTTACTTACTTTTTTTTATTTTTTTTTTTTGTTATTTTTAGAGAAAAATAATAATAAATATTATTTGTTAATTTAAAGCCGTATGTTATATCTATTTGATAATTATAAATTGGCGTAAAAAAATTATCTTATTGTTATCTAGTAGTTTCTAATAATTTTATTTTTTTTTTGCTGACATATGTTTGTTATTAACAGATAACGAATATATATTATATCAATTTATCAAGGTAAATTAGGTCGTAATTTAAATAAATGCTTATATTTGAAAATTATAAATTCAAATTCAAAATATTCTTTATTCAAATAAACTCTTATAAGCGCTTTTGAATCGTCGAATGAACATATAACAAAAAAAAGCTACCAACGGTTCGGAGGCAGTTCTGCTAAGAAGAGCCGGCAAGAAACTCAACAATTGCTCTTTTCAAAGTCAATGGTATAATATATAATTTTATTACATAAACTGGCAGCTATCCTGCATCACATTCAATAGACATTAATTCCATACATGTTTATCCTCTAAATATTCTTGAACAGTGTAATAAGCTTTACTTGTTAATATTTTTTAAAGCTACTATAAATTGTGGTAGTGGCAAACTTAGAGTACACTGCGGAAGTTTATTATATACACGTATACTCAGACCCATAAAAGATTTATTAACTTTTTGGAGGCGAAACCGTGGCGTAACAAGTTTATCTTTATTTCTCGTTCCTATCGTATATATATCACTATTTTTACTATGACACTGTACATTTTGCCGGACAAACAGAATATTATAATATACAAATTGTGAAGCAACTGTAATAATACCTGCATCTTTAAAAACATCTCGCAGAGAATCTCGAGCTCTTAGATTATAAATATATCTCACGGCTCTTTTTTGAAGAATAAATATTGAATTTATATCTGAAGCACTGCCCCATAGCAACATTCCATAAGATAAAATACTATGAAAATAGCTATAGTAGACTAGTCGGGCAGTTTCAACGTCCGTCATTTGTCTTACTTTTTTTATTGCGAACGCGGCAGAGCTGAGTTTATCCGCAAGTGTTTCTAGATGAGTGTTCCACTGGAGTTTGGAATCTATCGTTAAACCTAAGAAAATAGCTGATTCCGACACACTGACTGTTTCTCCTTTAATTTCTAGACTAAAATTATGCTTTTTAACGTTTGGTAAAGCAAATTCAATACATTTAGTTTTTTTAGCATTTAACATTAGATTATTCATATCAAACCAATAAAGAATATGCGATAATGCACTATTCACTTCGTCATAGTTTGTTTTATTTCTGTCTACCTTAAATATTAAAGAGGTATCATCTGCGAAGAGTACAATATCACATAGGTTCTTTGCATAAAAAGGCAGATCATTAATATAAAGAAGAAATAAAAGGGGACCAAGTATAGATCCTTGTGGAACGCCCATCCTTAGAGGAGATCCAGATGATTTTACATTATTTATACTAACTTTCTGGATTCTTTCGCTTAGATATGAGGCAATAAGATCAAGGGCAGTATCCTGTATACCATAATGATAAAGTTTTAATAACAGAGTTTCATGGTCTACACAATCAAAGGCTTTGGATAAATCACAAAACACTCCAATTGCATTTTGTGACTTCTCCCATGCGTCATAAATGTGCTTGAGGAGTGCTGCACCCGCATCTGTAGTGGACTTGCCTTTGGTGAAACCATACTGCTTGCTATGGAAACAATTATTAATATTTAAGAAAATTGTGAGCTGATTAAATATAATTTTTTCAAATATTTTACTTAAAGACGGCAAAATAGAAATCGGCCTGTAATTTCCGGGGTCAGATCTATCTCCACTTTTATAAAGCGGCACTATTTTGCTATATTTCATTAAGTCAGGAAAAATACCGGATTCTACACAATTGTTAAAAATTAAACCAAGATAAGGCGCAATATTAGGTATAATTGTATTAAGAACTTTAACAGACATGCCCCATAAGTCACCAGTTTTCTTTAAATTAAGGCTTTTAAAAGTTTTGACAATTTCTTCTGGTGACACAGTCTTAAACACAAAATTTTGTCTACAACTAGTTACATGGTTTTTTAGTATTAATACTGCTTCCGAAGGAGATGATGGCAGTGAACGTGTAACTGCTATAGGTATTTCGGAAAAGAAATTTTGGAAAGTATTTGCCACTTCTAAATCTGAATTTAAAATTACACTGTTTACTTTTAATTTAATAGGTTCACTGACAGCTCTAGATCTCCCAGTTACAGTCGTAATAGCATCCCATGTAGCTTTAATTTTATTACTAGATTTCAAAATTTTTTCCCTTATATATATAGACTTAGCCTGGATACATACTTTTTTAAATATTTTTGAATAATNATCTATATATATAAAAGGACTTGTGCTGACTGACTGAGGTAAGACGCACGCAGAGCCGTAACCGCTGATGGTAGAAACGTGAAATTTGGGCAGATGTTTATTTTCATATTCTGGACATCCACTAAGAAGGGAATTTGAAAAATTTTAACCCTAAAGGGATGAAATAGGGGTTGAAAGTTTGTATGGAAAAAAAATTTAATCTGTACCGATTTTTATAAAATTTGAAATTCAGACTCTTAAAAATATTTCATTGAACACATGTTTCATGGTTTTTTTAGAATTCACCCCCTAAGGGTTCAAATAAAGGGTTGAAAGTTTATATGGAAAAATCTTTAAATTGCCAACGATTTTTATTCAAATTTAAATTCAGACTGTTAAAAATATTTTATTGAGCAAGTGTTTCGTGGTTTTTTTAGAATTAACTCCTAATAAGCGGGCGAAGCCGCGCGCGCCCTCTAGTTTAGTTATAAACCTCTTAATCAAAAGGTCACGGGGTTTCGTAACTATAAGGAAATCGGCCACATTGAATTATATATTGTAATGTACATAATGTGTATTGTTCATACTTGTTTTAAATTTTTGTTTTAATTTTCTTATTGAATATTTATAAATCTTCCATCTTAATGATTACGATTTAAGTTTATCAATAGAATTGACATTTTTTCCTGCCATTTTTTTTAAATTTAATCGTTATATCCAGGAAAAACATTTATATTTCATTCCTTTCATCACAAAATTTTTTATTGCAGCAATTTTAAAGCGGAACTGTAAGCTTCCGTTTTAAAGTCGTTCTCTACTTCCGAGCCTTCTATGTTTGTGAGTAGCGACTTTTTGTAAATTATTTATTAACTCGACCTGATTTTGTTAATATCAACTTATAACTTACGACTTCGTTCTGGCACCACGGTAGAAGCCCGGCGTTGAGTTCCTCCACTCAACACCACGCAGTCTCGAAAAACCTTTAATTACTTATTTCTCTTATTAAAAATATTATAATTTTTATCAACATATGTATGTTTGTATAAATAATAATTGTATGTATTATAAGCAATAAAAATTAATTATTGTGTTGTCCTCTATAAAATTATTTTATTGTTGTATTACAAAGAGACATTGCAAAAATAAATCTGTATAAATATCTCAGCTTAAGCAACGTTATTTTTTGTTATTAAAAGATATTTGCTGATTTCCGGTTTTTTGATTTTATAGGTAAAGACGAATATAGTGTTGAATACAGATGTAGATGTTACGGTTCGTTTAAAACAAAATACGACTATATTTTATGATAATCAGTTTTTTTGAATTCATATAATATTATCATCATCCTTGAGGCCAGTCGTGGCGCAGTGGCACAAACGTGTAACTGTAAACGCAACGGGTTGTGTGTTCGATTCACACTCAATGACATAAAATATTTTATATTTTGATTTCGATGTCGAGGTGGTGTCGAGCATTTATTATTTATTTATTTTAGAGTATTTTCGTTGGTAGCTAGCATCTATAGGTAGTACTAATTCAGAAAAAAACCGGAAAACCATACATTTGTAGAATTTTTTTTAAAAATAATAGCCTTAAAAGGGGGGTAAAATTTGGCGTTAAAGCCTCTAGTGTAAGTGACGTATCAGATGAAAAAAAAGGAAAAGTGAGGTATCAAATGAAGGGGCTCTTTAGCCAGAGCTAAGCTTGAATTTCAAAAAAGCTCGAAACTGCTAATTTTCGGTACGGACCCCTCAATAAGCGAACCCAACTCGCGCTTGTTCAGTTTTTTTTATTTTTTTTTCTTCCTTCCTCATCACTCACTTTTGCTTAATAAATCTAAAACTAACTAACATTAAATTTAATATTTTTTTTTATTTGCACTTCTATCAATTTTACATAGCGCGCTCTTATAATTTGTCAGTCACTCACGTTCACTTTCCTCACAAGTCTTCGGGAGTGACCTGAATAAGTAATCACAAAACGTATTGTAACACAATAGGAAACGTAAATTGAAAACACTTACGTAACAGCCAGATACTTTAACAATGTTACTAGATTTCATTATTGCATTACAAATTAGAAAAGATTTGATGATTTTTAATAGACTGTGTAGATAGCAGGTTCAAATTAGGAAATAAATACCTACATAAGAAATAATTGATTTGAGTCGAGGTCAGTCGTGGCGCAGAGGCGTGTAATTGCGACAGGTTGTGGGTTCGATGCCCATCCGAGAAAATTAAATATTCTGTTTTCATTTAATTGCGCTAGTAACGAGACAAAGCGCGGCGTTAAGTTCTGCCACTCAACATGTAATGCCTCCAGAATTCGACGGAAAATTGGAAACTTTAAACTAATAACTCTTATTTGATATTATCGTCGTGTGGATAATAATTGTAAAATTCGTTTAAGTAATTAAATATTTTTCAATACTACTGTAAATATATATAATTAAAATGTTTTAAAAATTATTTTTTTCCACTATTCAAAGATTGCCTGGAAAAAACCAGTCATTCATCGATTATTTAAATATTAATATCTGGTGTACAATAAGGAGTATTATACTTTTACGTACTTTAATTTGTTATATTAAAATATCTAAATAAGGAAGCAGAAAACAAAACTATTATAATGACATTCCTTAGATTACTTACTAATATATTTTTTAGGGTTCCGTACTTAAAAAGGTAAAAACGGAACCCTTATAGGACCACTTCGTTGCTGTCTGTCCGCCGGTCAAGGCCATTTATCTCGAGACCGCGTGAATATATCAAGCTGAAATTAATATCAAATATTTAATCCTATGGTCCTTTAGAGAATAGAAAAAATTAAGTTTCTAAAGGCGGGGTATTACTGCATCAATTTTGCATTTTGTATGAAATTCAATTATAATTTCCCCGAGTAGGTATCGAACCTGTTGCGAATGAGGACGACGATACAAAGAATTAGGCGACTATCTTCTTTTAAAAATAAAATACAATATACTACTGATATAATCCTACACTCACATTCATTATTTGCCACGAAAACCCTCGAGATCGGAGCGGAAGCTAAGCACTTACTAAAGTACACGAATTTAGAGAAAAGAATATATACAACAATAGAGACAAACAGTCTTCTTTTACAGAAACGTTACATTACACAAATATTACTATGTTTATGTTACAAATCAAATAATCAAATTAGCTTCACGCTGTATCCCGCACACAGCACGGTAGGCAGAGGGAACCTAGAGTTAAGACACTCCGTTCTCCACTTTCTGTCGAATTCTGGAGGCATTGCGTGTTGAGTGGCAGAACTCAACATCGCGCTTGTCCTCGAAACCAGAGCGAAGAAATGGAAATATAAATTTAAGTACATATTTCATCTCCTCGAGTGGGGATCGAACCCACAACCAGTCAGTTTTACAGTCACACTTTGTGCCTCACTACTGGTCTCGATGTATAAGTTACCTATTAGGAAAACCGTAAAAGTAAAAAGTACGTGATTTTACTTTTATTATTATTTTAATTTTTATGTCTAATATCACTTTTTGTTGCCTAGTTGTTATAACAACTTTGTTATAACAAGAAAATATAGATTGTATGATTTTCAGAACATTTGTTGCAAAAACAGTATAATAATAGATAAGATGACATCTCATTTTTTTTCTTTGAAATTGTAACAGTATGTACCTTGGGTATAAGTTAAAAATAAATAAATAAAATAAAATATGTATGGCAATACACATAAATAACATAGTTAATTATGAATAATACACACTATATATTTTTAATACCAAGTTAATCGAGACGAGTTCGTGTATTGTCGTCCCGAGTGTCGCGACCGTCGTTCTGTCTATATAGGTGGTGGTGATGCTGGAAGGCAGCGGTCGAGTCGAACTCTTAAGTACTACGGTACTAATAAATATGATGCACATAAAGACTCGTACCAAGTATATTATAAATATAATATAATAATTCGAAGCCTATGATGGCACGATCTTTTAGGATCGAATTTCTTATAAAGGCAATATATGTGTAGGGGCGACACATATTGTGGATCCAAGTGATCTTTGACCAATATTATGATATTGAATGTTGCTTGACGTCGCGGAAGCTGACGTGATGGGCTTATGCGAACTGTTATAGCGACATTAACTATGTCGTGGCTGATGCCGTCTCGCAGTACGCTCGCGATACGTAAGCTGTGCTTGTATGGCGTTGGTCATTGACATATTATATACCACTTCTACGACTTGGTATACGACTAGTAGGTGTGTGGTGCTATTTTATGTCCCAGCTCCGGTGTATGTAGTAGTGTCCGCCCTCATACGGGTGTGTGGTGCTATTTTATGTCCTGGAACTCTGGTGTATGTAGTAGTGTCCGCCTACGGTTCGAGACACGACTGTGGGGTGTGTGCCGTGCGTTTATTTAACATATCGGCCGCCTAGCGGTAGTGCGTTCGTTCCAACGACTTATATTGATCTCACAAATCAATCAACATCACGAATCACCATTCTAATACAATCTTAATATAAACAAGCGTAACAAGTACCTTCGGAAAGATCACACACAAACGTCTCGGAGGGTTCAACGATGACTGTAAAGCCACGGTCTGGTCGGAACTCACGGTGTAGGGGCGGGGCGGTGCCCGTACTCTTTCTTCCTTTTATTATAACTAGTTCGCAGTTATAGTGGAGAGGAAGATAGGACGCGCTCTTGGCTTTTCCTCGGACGAGCTTCGAGTTATGACAATGTCATATTGTCGAGTTTCCAGTTATCTAAATAACTGAACTGTAACTGATATCTCAAACACCTTTGAATATATTATTAAAGCGATACCTTCTAATGGCATAATATGGAATTCTTAATACTGTTACCTCTGAATCTCTAAAAGATTTTGGGTTCTTCACGATCACAACTATAAACGATTCTAACCACTAGACACATCACGAGCCAAGGCATTATTTATTAAATAATATTTTCAAAGGAGTTTGGGATATCAGTTACAAAATGAACTTGGATATTCCTAGGTGTAAGTCAAATATAGTACTTTTAATAGTATTCTTTTCGCTTCACGCTATATCCCATACACAACAGAGTAGACAGAGAGAACCTAGTGTTAAGTCACTCCGTTCCCTACTTGTACTAGTAAGTTTTCTCAATATTGTCAAATTCAAAGAAATTAAAAAAAAATACCAATTACTCTCATCGAATATCACTCACAAATATCTTTTCCTTTCCTACAACATTATTCTGTTTGTACATAATGAAAAGGGGTCATTCCCAATTGGTAGATCTAAGATATCGTATTTACGGATAAAGTTGCTTCCTCCCTGTAATGGGATTATCCTAATAGGGTTTTTGTTATATGTTTACTGTAAATGAGTACGACAATCGTTAGAAGAAGCTTTTATCCTTAAGTATTTGTCATATATAAATTATGATGATCTTTATGTTATCAATGAACATAAAATCATTTTATATCAAATTCGCTGCTCTAAGAATATGTTTTGTTAAATTCTATTTCAAGCAAGACTTACCCATCTTGCTGCGACAACGATAGCAAATTCGTTTTTCATCAATAAAACGCGTTAAATTTTTTTTTTTGCTTCACGCAGTGTGCCTGTGTCTCGCACATAGCAGGGTAGACAAAGGGAACCTGAAAATCTAGTGTTGAGAAACTCCGTTCTCTATTAAGACACTTCCGTTGCCAAATTTCTACCGAAATCGAAGGACTCTCTTCGTAAGCACATTTTCCGCCAAATTCTGGAGAAACTCAACGCCGCGCTTTGTCTCAACACCAGAGTGAAAAAATAATATATTTGGATTTGGGAATCGAACCCACAACCTGTCGCGTTTACAGCCACACGCTTGTGCTCCTGCGCCATGACTGGCCTCAGATTCCATGGTAACATCTCAGATTTTATGGAAGCGGTATACATTTAGAAAGTGCTCTTATCGGATTAATTTAATATGCATACGTGATTTAAGTGAGGTTGGGGTGGTGAAATAATAACTGCTAAATCTGAATTTTACAAGACACAAAGCGATTACATAAATTAATAATTTTAAGGCCGTTGTGGCGCAGGGGCACAAGGTTGTGACTGTAACGCGACGGTTGTGGGTTCGATCCTCACTAGTGAATGAATTATTATTTATTAATATTTTCATTTCTTCGTTCTGGCACCAAGGTAGAAGCTCGGCGTTGAGTTCCTCCACTCAACATGCAATGCCTCGAAAAATTCGGCGGAAAGTGGGGAGTCTTAACAGTAGTTATAAGAAATAAATCAATCTTGGTCGTGAGCTTGTTGTTTTAATACTTGGTGGCAGCAATGGTTTTACTACAGGTTGAACGCGCTAGTCTTAGAAATTACTGGTTCAATTTTTTTTGTGTCCATCTCACAAGGAAGGCTTTAGACTATCACGTTAATTGTTCCGATATAAGTATAATTCAATGTACCTATCGGTGATCAAAAGCGATAGCTTGTTGATTGAAATAATATAGTATAATAATGTAACATAGATATAATAAAACATTTTTCAAATAGAAATAACATTTTAACCATTTTTAACCGTAAGTTCATAAAGCCAATTTTAAGTAAAAAAACTTGTAAATATATAGAAATATATTATATACATAAACATATCAAATATATTATAATTATATAAACAAATTATCCTTACTGCAAAGGGAATTACCCGTAGACAGGACAACTACCGCTATCACAAAATTTTGCTAACAAAAATAAATTAAGATAAGTACTTCCCCAGCAATTTGAATTCTTTTAAAAAAACTTTGTAACTATAATTTTATTTATTAATAATAATGTATGTATCTACGGGGTGTGTGTGTGTGTATTTGTTTACCACAAAACATATCACATGAGTCATTGTTTATTAATGATTTTAATAGTTATCATGAATAATGAAGTCCCCTTCAGTGTTAGTTTCATAAAAAGCTGTTCCGGAGATTAGCCCGGAGAAACAGGAATTTAAAAATGTTTGTGTTTTTAACATTTTTAAAGTGTTATTCCAAATACGCGCGGGTTCAAATCCCGCTATTCAAATTTTTATATGATTTCTTAATAAGTATGTTTGTTTGTGTTTTAGTATCGCGTAAATAACTATCATGTAAATAGGTCTTGGAAAAACAAGATTATTTAGATATCACAGACAGACGATTCGATATTATTTATAGATAATAATATATTTAAATCTAAATAGCCGTAACGCCTACTTAAGCTAAAGTACCGCGTAAGAGATGTAAAGGATAATTAAACTAGTTTCGAAATTATCTCATCAGTGGAAGCTTAATCACTTCAAAAGTCTCTTTTAATTAACTTAAGCTTCACTTATACAAATTAATCTGCTTTATTCGATACTTTACGAAACGAAAACTTGACAGTTTTAATGGTGTTTAAAATGTTTACATTGTAGATGAATTGAAGCACAAAATTATGTTATGATCATTTAATTATCAGTAACATAATCTACTTTTTTTGAGCTTTATGGTGTATCCCAGGGAAGCAGAGTAGGCAGAGGGAACCTAGTATTAAGATACTCAAATCTCAACTTTTTAGAGCAATGCATGTTGAGTGGCGGAGCTCAATGTCGCGCTATTGCCTTGTTACCAGAGCAAAGAACGAAGGTTCCGTACATCGAAAGGAAAAAACGGAACCCTTATAGAATCATGTTGTTGTTTGTCCATCCGTCTGTCTGTCAAGAATATTTATCTCGACATCGCGGGGAGGTTTCAAGTCGATTTTTATAACAAACATTTAGGTTTATATTGTCTTGAAGCACAAAAAAATCAAGCTTCTAAGTCAACGCGATCAAAAGTATGCGAGCGTCTATGCACCGATTTTGCTGTATTTTGTATGGAATCAAAATCTATACGGTATTTCCCGTAGACCTGGAGGGAAATTTGGTATGAAGTGAGAACTTACATCACAAATAAGGAAAAAATTCCGAAAAGTGAACGTATAGATATTTCATAGAAAAAACATTACAAACTTATATTTATAATTAATTTCATATATAAGTTCATACACCCGCAAACTTAAATAGGTAAACTTTTATAAGTTGTACTTCCCGTTGACCTACAATCCTGAAATAGGTACGGAAGCCTTGGTGGGCAAGTCCGACGCACGCACTTAACTAGTTTTTATTTGTTCTTTTTTTAGCTTACGCTATATCCCCCATAGCAAATTAGGCATAGTATTTTAGGCATTGCGTTCGACTGGCGGAAGTCATCGCCCCGATTTTACTTTGTTATTTCAAAGAATCGAACTCACAACCACGCGTCATGACGCCCTTAAATGCATTGACAAATAATTTATATACAGCGTATACTTTAAATATATCTTAAATTTAAAAACCAATCACTTTTAAAGTTTATATATCGTATCTAGTGTATACGGTAGTAAGTACAAAGTAAGACTCGGAGCACGCGAGAGATCAAGGTGAAGATCAAAATGTGGAGCACGAGCCGACCTCTTTGTTGCTATCATTGTTTGACTTGTAGGTATCATGTCGAACACTTCAACAATACTGTAGCTTCTCGTACCGAGGTAACTTTATAAAAGTTTAGAAAGCTATTGTAAAAGGTGATTTTCTATATCGAGTGTGTATGTGGTATGCAGGCAGCAATTAGATTGGTTTTAATATGATCTTTGAGAATAAAATAATGAATCAAAATAAATCAGGTTCATGCTGTAACCCGCACACTGCAGGGTAGGCAGAGTGAATCTAGTGTTAGGACACTCCGTTCCCCACTTTCTGCCGAATTCTGGAGGCATTGCGTGTTGAGTGGCAGAACTCAACGCCGCGCTTAGCCTCGACACCAAAGCGAAGAAATGGAAATATAAATTTAAGTAAATATTTCATTTCCTCGAGTGGGTATCGAACCCACAACCAGTCGGTTTTATAGTCACACTTTGTGCCCCTGCGCCACAACTGGCCTCAAGAATCTAAGAATAAAATAAATAATTAAAATAAAATCTACAATAATATTATATAGTTTGTTCAATTAAATGCGCTAGTGTCGGTTAAAACTAAAAAAATATATATTTTCAATTTCAACCAATAGTAAGTTACTGTCTAACCTACAGAATAATATTTTTTTTAGATAGTCCATTTATCGAGGACTATAGACTATATTACATAACGCTTGGCAAATAGGAAAATGAAAAATATAAATCTTCGTTATTTCCATTTGATTACACAGCCGAAGCCGCGGTTAAAACCTAGTTGTATCTATTATATATTATATTATAACTATAACTATTATCGACTTACGAAACTTGATTAAAATTTCTTGAAAAATCCATTAATTGATGCCATCTTATAAAAAGTTGTCAGAAAAATTGACGATACTAGAGGGAAAGTACCTACTACTTTTATGAACAAAAAAGTTGTTGATAGCGTAAGAAACACGTTTTACGCCGGAACTTACGTAATAGTTAGATGCAATCGACTTCCCCATACTTGTCGTACTATTTAATGTTATTTCCATTGAATGTCGTAATTTCGTTTTTAGACAACTTTATATACAATATATATTTATTTAATTAAATCACAAGAAAGTAAAAAGAAACAAGAAATGTAAATTATTTGTCACATAGTTAAGTGATATTAATAAATAAATAATATAATTTTAGTTTCCAACTGATCAACACATTTTTTTATAAATCGAGCAGTATTTTAGTATGTTACAACTACGACGAAATCCTACATATGCTAATAGTTATAGCAAATATATGAGAAAATACTTTTTTGTATAATTTTTAGGGTTCCGTATTTCAAAAGGAAAAAACTGAATCTAATAGGATAACTTTGTTGTCCGTCTGTCCTTCAAAATGGAGATATCAAGCTAAAATACATGTTCAAATCTGCAGTCCATTGGAGCACAGGAAAAAATCAAGTTTCTAAGTCAATGTAATAAAAAAAAGATTTATACATAACAAGCATTCGTTTTTGTATGAAATACGCAGCGTAATCAAACTCTATAGGGTACTTCCCGTGGCAATACAGTAAGCAACACAGTGTAGCAGTGTAGCTCTTTGCTCTCCAATTCTCTTCTAACTAGCGTAGCGGAAAATTTTTAATAACATTACCCCGAGTGGTGATCAAACCTACATCCATTCCGTACACTGTACTGCTTAAATTTTATTATATATATACATATACATATACATATACATATACATANTATATATATTCAGCTTCAGGCTATATCCCGCACACAGCAGGATAGGCAGAGGGAACCTAGTATTAAGACACTCCGTTCCCCACTTTCCGCCGAGTTTTGGAGGCATTGCGTATTAAGTGGCGGAACTCTACGCCGCGCTTTGTCTCGACACCAAAGCGAAGAAATGAAAATAGAAATGTAAATAAATATTGCATTTCCTCGAGTGAGGATCCAACCCACAACCAGTCGATTTTACAGTCACATTTTGTGCCTCTGCGCCACGACTGGCCTCATAATATAATTTATTTATTTAATATATTATTAAATATTTCAACGTTTCTTAGTAAAATATGTCATGTACTTCTTTTTCCTTTTATGGTTAGAGCATTCAATATTAGATACTACGTCAACTACACGCTTTCAATTTCCCACGTTTATTATTGCTAGTTTATAGGAAATAAGGAAATCCTTCTGTACGGCTGTTTTTTTTATTTTTGTTGAGAATTACTCATTTGCTTTGGTATAAATAAACTTAGTAGATATGTGTTTTTGGACATCTTCTTACATAGAAAATATACATTTACCAGCTTTTCTTTTTGTGGTAAAAAGTAACCGACACTCTCCAAAAAACGATAATCATTTTAGGTATTTTATTTTTTTGTGAACTAAGACTATCAAAAATAAAAACTTGTTTAAAGACCCTGTCTGCAAAATTATAAGATTTTGTTGAAGCGGTTTGAGTTACAATCTTGCAATATTATGTATGTAGAGTTTACAAAGATAAATTATTTGACTTTTATAATATTTTTTTAAACTAATAAATAGCATATTAGGTGGGTACCTAAGGACTTAAAGTTGAAAAAATATAAAAGAAATTGCAGACCACTTATTTGCAACATTTCAGAAAGAACTAAGTATTTAACCATATAAATAAACTATAATACTTTTTATTTTTAATAATTAAATAAATTGTCAACAAAATACCACAAATTTTAGTATAGGTCAGTAATGTAAGATAATACTGCCCTACTTTAAGAAAACAAGTTATTATCATGAATAATACTAAAACAATTAAAATTACTAATCTTGAATTGCAAATGAAACATTGTATGTTAATCTAACATAATATACCTACTTAAGATTCACAAAAGAATTTGAAATATAAATATTTTTATATGAAACAAAAAGATTAAAAAATATAAAATATAGAGAAAAACATTAAAAATAATATGACAAACTTACCTTAAAACTAAAATAAAACTTTTTATCTATCACTCATATTTAACTTCTCTATTAAAAACCACTCACAAACATTTAACACATTCAAATAAAGCGTATTATATAAGTTATTTTAAGTTATTAAAAGAATGAATTCACATTTTATTTCACGTGTGTATCGTCGTATGTTTGTTTATAAACATAGTTTGTTAAACCGCTGCGTGCCGGAGTCGATGTGAGACTGCCGGAGAATTGGGTAGTACTACTAACTCCAAGTACAGTACACGTTCAGTACGTCAGCAAAAGCAATTATACCCATCATTAATGGATCATTCTTTAGAGAGAAGGATATGAGATATGTGGTCGATAAATATTATTTTTTAACATATTTTGGCGAAATACACAAATATATGGTAAAAATAATAAATATATATTATATTAATATTATTTGTATATTTAGAATTTTATTATTTGACGACAAAATCCTTTAAAGAAATATTTTTTATTTGGTTTTTAGGGTTCCCTACCTGAAGAAAAAAAAACGGAATTCTTATGATCATTTTTGTTGCCCGTCAATTAAGACAATTTTTCTCAAGCTGAAATTAATACCTATGACAATTTGCAGTACAAAATAAATTAAAAAAATCGAAAAATGGAAACTGTATAAAAAATAATTACGAAATGCAATAATAAGTGCAGTTCATTTCATATAAAATTAGCACACATGCCCGTAAACTTAAGTTTATCAAATATTTTCGCCGCGTATTCACAACCTATAGGGTAATTCCCGTAAGCCTACAATTATGAAATTTGGCAAAAATCCGAAAAATGAAAATTAGTAATTATATTTAATATTACAGATAAAATCAATTACATATTTATTATTGGAGTTCATTTTATACAAAATACACTCTAGCATACTTAGTTTGTCTGTTTTTATAAGTTATACTTCCCGTTGACCTATATTCCTGAAATTGGTACGGAACCCTCGATGGGCAAGGCCGATTCGCACTTGACTGGTTTTTATATTACATCTACAATTAATTAGAACAATAGATTCGCTCATCACACTCATACACTTATATATCGTCAAATACAATTGCCTAGTTGTTAACAATGGTTTAAAACATATTATATAACAACGTTAATTGCATCGAAATAATTGCCCAGTTATTTCAAATATTTTTTTATTTTTCTCATTTTTAGAGTTCCGTATCTTTTAAGGAAAAAAGTTACCCTTATAAGATTACTTTGTTGTCCGTCTGCCTATCCTTGAAGATATCGTGTTGAAATTCAAACAATATACTCAGATCTACGGTACCTTGATTCCCTGAAAAAACGTATTTCTACATCTACTAAAAAAAAGATATGGCCGTTTGCGTGTATATCGACACTATAAAGGGAATCGAAATTATGAGTAAAAAAAAAACGTGTATATCGACACTATAAAGGGAATCGAAATTATGAGTATTTCCGGTAGATCTAGAATTATGAAACTTGGCAGCTAGCATCTACAGGTACTAAATAGTTTAGAAAAAATCTGAAACTATACATTTGTGGTTAAATCCTAAAAGATAATAGTGAAGCTATTATTTTTAGGGGGGGCAAAATTTGATAGTATAGCCGCTAGTTTAAGTGAAGTATCAGATGAAAAGGCTATGGCTAAGGTAAACTTGAATATCAGAACAAAAACTCGAGATCTTTAATTTTTGTACGGAATCCTTGGTGGACGAGCCCGACTCGCGCTTGTGTGGTTTTTTTTTAATTTTTCAGCGTCAACTGTAAACGCGACGACCATTTTAGTTTCCATGCTCTAGTAAAAGAAGTTTCGCTAGTGAACGCACAATATCTCACAGTCATATTAGGGAAAAAAGTAGAGAACATTATAGCTAGACACTAGATTATCACTGTCTATCCCTGCATAAGCGTAAATATGAAAAAAATAAAAAAAAATACATTTATATTATCTCAAAATCAAGCAACCAGTTACTTTCCAGTAAAATATTACGTAAAGTAAAATTATAATTTACAAACAAAAAAAATAAATAAAACAAAAAACAAAATGCCTATATCAATTTAAATACAAATAATTATCTAGGTATATTATAATTAAGCATCATGAGCGCCATAAACAAAAACGCTCACGGGAATTCCCATTCTAGGTAAATTTGTGCGTAAGCATTGTTGAAATACCTTTCGGATATGAATAAACGACACAATTCGTTGTATGTTGTCATATGTTGTTATTTATTTAAACGTACCTAGTGTGCTATTGTATGTCTTGTTTGTTTATGCCTATCAAGATCAAGACATTATTTATAATATGAGCAAGTACGCTCATATTATAAATAATGTTAGAACCACGTGGGTGAAGAACGTATGTTCATTTCATTTCGTTTCGTATAAGTGTTACGGTACATGTTTGAATGTCTTTTAATTATATGTAATGTACATATTGAAATTGTTATGACATTAATTTAAATAGCGTTATCTAACACACAAGAAGCCATCGTGACAGCGCCAAAGTGTCTGGCTGTAAACGCGACGGTTATATATTTGATTTCTACTCGGAGTAATGAATTATAATTATTTACTTTTACTGGTAACAAGACAAAGCGCAGCATTGGGTTCCGCCACTCAACATGCAATATCAGAAAATGGGAACGGAGTGTCTTAAAACTGGATACCCTCTGCCTACTCTGTTATATGAGTGTAGCTAAATAATGTTGATACAAATTCAAAGAGAAGGATTATTGAAAGATCCCCCGTTTTCACTTTTTGATCATTTAAGGTCATCGTGAACTTAAATTACGAAATGTAATGTCATGTTATATGTATTTTAAATATAATTTTTTTTTCTTTAGAGGAATTAGAGCCGCAAATGACTTCATAATAGATTATTAGCACTGAATAATTAAAACAACATTTCCCTATCCTTCTGTTTGCAGTCACTGTTTTATGGGAAATTTATATTGGAGAGCTGCATTTTTTCTCTGGAAAACAAATATATTTAAATCATAAAAATTATTCCGATAAAGTATTGAACCTTCATCCATTTCATATAGCCCTACATTTTCGATATTTTTCAATAAACTGAGATAAAACAAAATAATAAATTTAGCAATAAAATATTTCGTATTTTCTGAACTTCTTGAAACTAGGCTAAAACCATACAAGGTCTAACAATAACTTACCTATCAAGTGTATGAATGGAGCTCAAACATAGAATATTCATAGCTTGTTAAAGTATAAAACATTCTTAGCTGCCGATAACCTCATTGTAATAAATTGATGTTCTTACTTAGAAATAGAATAAGTAATAATAATTGGATGTAGTACTTATATTAATCATAATTTTCTTAAAATAGTGGTAGACGATATCATGTCCAACAATCTTTATAACATGCAATGTAGTAGTTTTTCCATTACTTTTTAGTAGTTACACAGAGCTTATTTCTTTCTCTCTTTCTCTCTCTCTCTCCCTCTCTCTCTCCCTCTCTCTCTCTGTCTCATCTCATATCTCATCACGGCAATTATCATTGATGGCGCATTTGCCAGATTGAAATTGAAAACTGTGAATTGATATGGCTCTATATATATATATCAATAGGTGCCTTAATCCAAAAAGAGAAGCAATATATAACAATTACAAAAACTGCTATAGAGAAGAGAAAAATATAGAAGAACCATAATATTACAAAAGCTGTTAAAACCCGGCTATGTCCGGCCGGAAAAAATAGACGATTTAAAAATGTGGTGGAAACGTCATGGAAAGAATTTCGTACCAATTTTTCCGTATTAAATTGCCGCTCTGATTACTGTATCCTTAAGTTTCCTGGATGTGTATTCATTAGTATTGGTGGTGGTGGTGGTCCTTGAACTTTAGGATGTAGCAAAATACAATGTGTATTCTTGAGTAGTCGGAGCGTGTGTATCCTGGCTTAAATATTTTGGGTATGTGTGTTACTATTGGTGCTTCCTTAAGTACGATGGGTGTGTGTATATATGACACTGTAATAAATACTGCATTTTTATAAACCTAGTAAATATCGTATTATTAAAAAAAAAAAATATTCAGAATCATACAATATTAAGTTATTAATATTATCAATGAAAACAGTAAAATAAGCAGTCCAAATTTTTGTGAAATTCGTATTCTGTTAACCTTTTATTGTTTTTTAAGTTTTCTGTCCTCTCTTTCCTTTAAAATATTACTTGGTGTCAGTTGCTTAATTGGAATACCGAGCGTGCCATTTGAATAGTTCATTTCAGTTCTTAATTTATGGCGTATTTAATGCGCCATAAATTCAGAAGTGATTAGAGTTGTTGAGCTTCAATCACTTCGCCAATGTCACGTTGTATGGGGAAGACACGAAGAAGAAGGAATATACGATACATTAAAAGGAGACTATATTATGCACAATTAAAATACTACCTTCACCTAAATTTTTAAAAATATTTTTTATTTTTTTTTAAATATCCATATAATTACAATATATACATAAAAATGTGTTCATAATAAGTAATTAGTTAGAAATATGTTGATTTATAGCTTAATATTGTTATATGTAATATATTGTTTTTGTATTTTTTTATGTTTTTTTTTATTATATAAGGTCGGGCAAAAGTATTTTGGTATTGCTCATACAAAGGAAAATATTTTTTTAGGTATAATTTTTACTTGTTGCCATCTTATGGGTAGTGCCATGATCCCTTCAGAAATTTTGAGATTTTTGACTAAAAAAATTTGACAGGTAGCGTTCTTAGTGTTCTTTTGAGGTTATCTTTATGCTTCCTAAAGAGTTCTGCGATAACCGAAACTGGGGGAAATCTGATGGAGCAAGGGCAGGGCTATACGGTGGATGCATCAACACATCCCAGCCAAGCTCTCTCAATTTTTGCTGTGTTTTTGCTTTTTGGCGTTGTCATGGTGGAACACCACGCCCTTCCTATTCACCAGCTCCAGCCGGTTTTTCTCAATAGCTTTTTTAACCTCATCAGTTGCTGAAAGGAGAGGTCAGAATCGATAGTTTTACCTGGTTGCAAAAGCTGCGCACTATACACATAGCATCACTTTGTTTCGAGTCAGACCGGGCTTTGCCACGGTCTGTGGGGCGTTCGTCGCATTTTTACCTTTTTTTGTAATAAAACTTTAAAATGTATTGAATTACTTCGTCACATACGTTCACTTTGCTTGCTTGAAAAACAATAAAAAATTGGCGGGAACTAAGTTTTGTTTTTTATTAATTGCATCTTCATGAATGTCACATTTAATGGTATTAAAATCAGCCAGTTACATTCAGTACAGCCAAAGAGGTTTGATTACTAAAAATACATTCAAAATACGAAAATATTTTGCCCCGACCTATTACACTATAATAAAAAAATACATAAAGAACTAAACACAAATATTAACAAACATTGAACATTAAGGGGACAGGAAATTTTATAAGGAAAATTTTTATACAATCCTCTATTCAGCAACTTTGTGAAAAAAAACTAAGGTCTAGTAACATAAAGGTATAGTAACATAAAGTATTATGCTAATGAAATTAATCAATAATAAAGTATTATGTAATAAAGTGTGTAATAAAGTGACAACAAATCCTGAACCGAAATAGAAATTGATCTAAAGTGCCACACTGGATGGCTAATTTAGCACAAGAATCTGCAGAGTCATTCTCACTGATTCCAGAATGCCCTGGAATCCATGGCAAAGTAACATCTAAATCCTTTAGATAACACGAGTACAGTTCTTTACGAATCCTTAAAATAATGAAAGACTTTAATTTACTATGAAATGGATTTCCCTTTATAGCCAAAATACAGCTTAATAGTCAGTACAAACAGTCTATTTAAAGTCGTGGGAGAGTTGAACAAGATTGCTTCTAACAAAGCAACAGTCTCTCCTGTAAAAAAAATGATACGGGAGGACATTTAAATTGTAATATAATTTTGAATTTTGGTATCCAGCAAGCTGCACCAACACAGATTTCCTTTAAAAGCCTTCCCATGCCTTTGTAAAGATGAGAATATAATTTGGCCAATTTTTATTTACCATAGATTGGACTTCGAAAAATTTAAGTTGGCGTTAGCAGGCCCCTTGGATAGTGCCAGTTGAACACAAATCACTCCGCCAATTTCAAGTGATACTATAATTATATTGATTGATTGGTTTCTTTATTTATGGCGTTACTACTATATACATATTCATAACGTGTAGTACTCTATGGTAGACATTGACATTTAACTTTCAGAAAACACTTTGTCAGTGACAAAATGACAATGACAGTAAAAATAACCTAAATTATAAGTAAAAAAAATAGGTTCTCCGATGAAAATAAGAACTTAATAAAGGAATATAGTAATAAATATAATGACTACAGAAGTTGAAAATCGGCCCCGAGACTGTACAGCCTGCAGAATGGTCGGTTCGGTCGGCTTAGTGGGTATCGGAGCTTACTTAGCAAATGCTGCATTTAAAAACAAAACTCTGCCGGGAAAAATATTTATAGCGACTATTTCATTCAGTAAGTTAATAATAAATAAATATATAACATAATAAATTTAATACAATGAGTATTGCTTACATATTACCTAGAATCTCCGTGATAGAATGAAACTGAACTAAAGTCAATATACAATAATATAATATTTCCCTGGTGTTTCATCATTTCATCTACCTGATTAAAACTAATATACTATTTTTAATATAATTTAAATAATGAAATAAAAGAATAAAATATTTAAAATATTAGGTGCCATATAAAAACTTATTGTAATATTGAATATAAAATCAGCTTCGCGCTGTATGAAGCAGAAGACACTCCATTCCCGAATTTCGGCCGAATTCTGAGGGCATCGAGTGTTGAATGGCAGAACTCAACACTATGCTTTGCCTCGGCACCAGAGTAAAGAAATGAAAATATAAATTTAAATAAATAATACATGTATTTAAGATGAAATAGATCCCACAACCAGTCACGTTTATAGCACACTTTGTTTCCCTGCATCATGACTGGTCTCTATTCTCGAATTTTAAATATATTCTAAATCATTTTAATTGTAAAAAATACTTTTTTGTTTCAGCATTTGTTACACTAGGAGTTCAAAGGTATAAAAATCAGTTTCCATTTAATCGGAAACAAAAATCAAACAAGTAATTATTGTTTATTTGTATTTATTATGTAAGTTATTAAATTAGTTATTAAAATTTATGTAAAATCTATAAATGTTGTTTTTAATTCTTCATATTTACTCAATTTTTTTAAGAAAGTGATATTGCTCGAGATTATTTATACCTTCACATTTTATCCTGTATTTAGCAATATAGACGAACTAAATGAACATCACAAGTTAACGCACAATTGGCATATGGGAATACTATTGATGCACTAAGAACAAATCAGAGAAGAATACAAATAATTCCTTATTACCATTTTACCCAGTTTAGTATATTTATTTATTTAAAATTGCCTCAGAAATTTGTTATTCAGTGGTCAATCAAAATATTATTTTGTAATGTTAACCTTAATTGATTGAAAAATAGTTATGACTATACTTTATAGTTAAAGCACATCCCCACTCCCACTCTCCGCCGAATTCTTGGGGTATTGCATGTTGAGTAGCGGATCTTGTTATCAGAGCAAATAAAAATATTAAATATGTAATTCCTCTGAGTGGCAATCAACTTAAAATCGTCGCCTTAACAATCTCAGGCTTGTGCCCTGCGTAAAGACAGCCTCATGGACAGATGGACAGATATAAATCTAAGATATTTCTTTATAATACTGTCACATTATATGTATCAATTTATTTAGAAACAAAAAGAAAAAATATGAATGTCTAAAGCATGTTTTTTTATAATAAAGATGTATATTAATACATCTTATTAAAAATAAATCAAATCAGTTTCACGCTGTCTCCCGCACACAGCAAGGTTCAGAAGGACAGCAACTTGGTGTTAAGACACTCCGGTGCCCACTTTACGCCGAATTCTGGACAACATCTTACTAAATTGTTCATATTGTATATTTAAATTACCAAATTTAAAGTTAATTATTGTTACAGTGCCAATTAATAATACATGGATACATCACAAATTTGCTATAATTAATTTGGTTGTAAATAATTTTAGAGGCGCCCTCTAGTAAATAACTAACCAACTTGTTACTCTTTTTAATATTAGATTAAAGTTCAAGCAACTTTTGAGAGATGACACTTACACAGATAAAAAAATAAACAATGATTTCTAATTTCACGGTAGAATTGTTATACCGAAATTAAAAATATTATTTTAAAGTATTTCATGAAAACTTAATATGTTCAATATTTGTATTAATAAAAAAATTTTCCTCCACGAGACACAAAGACATAAATCTGTGGACATCAATTGCAATAAGCAAAATTGATGGAACACGTTTTACTTAATAAAAGTCTTAGCGACTTTAAATAATATAAACGAGCACCCAATCATTCACTACCACTGCCATCTAAAACGACAATTTACTCTTTACGTTACAAATTAGCATCGTAATATATTTAACTTTTTTTTTTAGATTTAAATTTTTAATTATGTTCTCTATAACAAAACAATAAAAAAAATATAAGTTCTATGATGTACCTAAAATATATTTTCATCTTTCTATTGAAAACGTTTTGCAAGAGGGATATTTGTATGTTTTTAGCAGTGTGAAATCAAAACTATCCTGTATAATTATGCTTACGTTAGTGCTATAGTACACTGATCATTCCGCGGTGATGGATGCAGGATGACAAAGGAGAGATGACGGGTGATGGGTTATAGGTACAACGTGGTGGTGCCATCCTTCTGTCATCACTAATCTTGGTCTAACAAAGGGAGCTGCTGACACCAACACAAAATTTTAATCCATAGTAAATGAAAATTTTTTAAATCACATCCTCATCTTTATAGATGGATTAAAGCTTTCAAAGGAAAGCTGTGTGTGTTAGTGCAGCCTACTACATACCAAAATCCAAAATTATTATACAATTTAAATGTCCTCCCGAATCATCTGTGTTTACTGGAGAGGCTGTTGCTTAATTAAAAGCAATCCGGTTCACAGACTCCCATGATTTTATACATATTTTAAGGATTCGTGAACATATGTTCTCATGTTATCTAAAGGGTTTGGATATTACTTTGACATGGATTCCAGGTCATTCTGGAATAAGTGTGTGAATGTGGCCTAGATGACGGTCGCCCTCCTCACATTCTTTTCACCTGTCTTAAGCTAACCCGTCCCTTATACGATGCACTTTCTCATAAAGTTCCCCGTCCCCTTAATATTCAATGTTTGTGTTAAATCCATTATGTAATTTTTTATATAAATATATTAGATATAACAGTAATAAATTGTAAGCTAACTATCTTTATATTATCTTTATATTATATATTTTTTATTACTAATCCTCTGTCTTACATATATACTGTATATATTGATTTTTATTTTTTATAAGTGAGCCTTCAGCACAATTTTTAATTTTTTTTTTTAATATGACTTTTCCTACTATGGAAAATTATCTCTTTTTTACCGTACAACTTTCTTCGTATCTTCTCAATACAACGTGACGTTGGCGAGGTGATATGTGCTCAACTGGCCCGCTCGGAACGCCATAATCAAAGAACCATACCAGGGTGGTACACATATTGAATTAGCAATCCGCTTCATCCGCGTATTTTTTTATCTTGTTTTATCAGCTTCACGCTGTATCCCGCATACAGCAGGGTAGGCAGAGGGAACCTAGTGTTAAGACACTCCGTTCCCCTCTTTCTGCCGGATTCTGGAGGCATTGCGATTGAGAGGCAGAACTCAACGCCACGCTTTGCCTCGACACCAGAAGAAATAGAAATATAAATTTAAGTAAATATTTAATCTCTTCGAGTGGGGATCGAATCCACAACCAGTCGGTTTTACAGTCACACTTTGTGCCACTGCGCCACGACTGGCCACTATCTTATTATATCTAGTTTTAGCTACGTCGATTTATTTACATCAATGATCATGTTTCTTACGATCATTGAATTTATACTCTTCAATAGATGTAGCGTCAAATGGAAATAATCGAGTATTTTTTATTATAGAAACTTGTCTTTATGTGTTTTTTATGATATTTGTTATGTGATAAAACATATATGTATAGAAAATAATACATTTTATGTAATCATTCCATACTTGTATTTTAAAGTTTCAATAAATCTACTGTACAGGGTGGAAGTGTTACCACTTTAAATGAAACCATACTTTTAACTACTCCACCTAATACAATTATTTTTTTTTCCCAAAAAAGAAAAAGTGTTTTTTTTCAAACAAATTAAATAATAATTAAAATAAAACGCCATTTGTAAGGACGACGCACGCACACGCCTCATTCCGAAATCGAGTCGTAGGTATTGGCAATAATGTTTAACCTTTAGTATTATTTTTGAAGTAGTAAGTGTTTACGTTATTGGGGTCTATGCGTAATCGCGACACACGAAATACAGTATGGATAAAAATCGTGAAATGAAAAAAGTCCTACGTCCAAACTGTCGAGGCATCTTGATTAATTTCTTTAGGAGTATGGGTTTGAAGTATTTTACCCTATATGCTGTTTCCGTAAAAGGAGCGCTGCCTCTTCCATCCTGTATAATATTTAAATAAAGCCGCTTACAAAGAAAATTATTTTTAGATAAGAACGCCTTGACGACGGCGAATTTCAAATGTCAAAATAATTATAAAAATATATCTGCCACAAAAAATGAGGGATGAGGAAGTACTCTTTGCCAGTTTTTTTTAGATCAAAGTTTTTTATAAATTGTACTTAGTTAAAATTGTAAAAAATGTGATGTTTCTGTAATCTATACCTATACGTATACTATCATTTTTTAAAATAATGAATAAAATATGTACCTTATACACAAACTACTGTTAACTTGATATATTTACCGATGATAATATACTGTAATTTAATTATCTGTATTATGTCATAGCAAGTATGCTATGGCAACATTGTTCTTTAATAGGCAGCCATATTTTAACTTCAATTGTACAAAAGCGGTAGATATTTCTTTTGAGGTAATTTGTTATATTGGGCTGGAGCAGTGAAGCGAGTGTTTGAATCAGTAAAGGGGCTTTAAGCCTACTACTGTGGTTTGTGGCAAGTCCCAGGCACTGCTCCAAGCTCATCAGTATTTGTGTATTTTGTTATTTTAAAATGTAATTAAATAAAGTAATTTATACGAACTGCAGTTTTCTTCACATCATCCAATACAGAAGATAACTATACAGGGTGGAAGAGGCAGCGCTCCATTTACGGAAACAGCATATACGGTAAAATATTTCAAACCTATACGTAAAGAAATTAATCAAGATGCCTCAACAGTTTGTACGTAGGATTTTTTTTTCATTTCACGATTTTTATCCATACCTGTATTTCGTGTGACGCGATTACGTATAGATCCCAATACATAAACACTTACTACTACAAAAATACTACTAAAGGTTAAACAACTTTGAACTTTATCGCCAATACATACGACTCGATTTCGAAATGAGGCGTGTGCGGCGGTGTTCCTTTGATAGGTTTATGTGTGCGTGCGTCATCCTTANTTTGTGTTGTAAAGTATTTATCTACAGTATTTCATTTATTTTGTTTCCATAACGAATGTATAAAGTGTTATGGAAGAGCGGGGCCTCCTGTTACAAGTACTAGTATCATACTGGTAACTTACTAGGCTGGTCTCTTTACTTACGTAGTACTACGTAGCTAAGTAATATGTGAAACTGAAATAAATATATTTTATTTTATTTATTCATTTGATTGTCGGAGACAACCTAGTAAAAATATAAACATTGAGAAAACAGATTAGTCAGTATTAAAATTTTATTGAAACTCAACACACAATCCCTCCAGAATTCGGCAAAGTGTCTTAACACTAGGTTCCCTCTGTCTACCCTGCTATCTGAATTTGAAAAAAAAATGTAGGCCCGAGTAGAATTGGAATCGTAAATCATCGTGGTGCAATTGAGGCGTGTTTTTCTTTACATGTTAAGGTTGTGGGATCGATCCGTACATAGGAAGTTATTTTTCTAATAATCGGGAACAAATGAAGAACGGAGTGTTTTTGTTTTCTCTACCGACTGTGAAAAAAAAAACAACATAAATAAAAAAAAATTAATTGTTTATTTTTTTTGCTTTTTATTATAAGCATATTTGTTGTGCCTTAAAGTAAATTGCAAAGTAGACAGAGCTTCTGAATAGAGCTCAATTAGAATCAATTGAAACGTCAGTATCATGAGGAAAAAACATTTTTATATATCGTTGTTATGTGATAATAATATGTTTCTGTGAATCGCTTTGTAAAATAAAAAAAAAGTCATTAAAATTTCTTTTTTTTGTTGTTTTACTAATATTGTACTAAATGTGTTTAAGTCCGTTAATTTGTAATATATTAAAATATTAATATCTTTTTTAAAACAATAATTTACATACCATCTATTTGAATCCAGAGGCCGAGAGTCGTGGCGCAGTGGCACAAAGTGTGACTGTAAAACCGACTGGTTGTGGGTTCGACGATCCCCACTCGAGGAGATAAAATATTTACTTAAATTTATATTTCCATTTCTTCGCTCTGGTGTCGAAGCTAAGCGCGGCGTTGAGTTCTGCCACTGCCACGCAATGCCACCAGAATGCGGTAAAAAGTGGAGAACGGAGTGTCTTAACACTAGGTTCCCTCTGCCTACCCTGTTGTGTGCGGGTTACAACGTGAAGCTGATTTTATTTCATTTTATCTATTTGATTGCGACATAAATTAAGAAAATAACGATATTTAGAACAAAGAAAATCTTAGATCAAGCTGTTGATATCTAGTTTTTATGGACACTCAACCCTAAGCGTCACAAGTCTTCCAGTATTACTAAATGAATGGTTATATTACACGATTGCGTCGCAATAAAGTCAACATCGCGACACAGATCGCGACTTGGATAAACAAGGCAAATGTAATGATAAGACGAGCGCCGCGCCGCACAGTCGTGCCTTCCGCCCGCCCGCCCTTAACGTGTCTGGAAACTATTTATCACTGCACTGTATATATCGAAAACAGAAATTTAATTATTTATTATAATGGGTAAGTTTTTATTTATATAAATTGAATAAAAATTCTTCAAGTTTTCAACAACCATATGGCAGCGTTTCTATGAGTAAGCAAGATGTAACTCCACGAATTTTGTATATAAAAAGTTTATTTGTCCATCTTTACATTTTTAATGTAATTACACGTGTTATTAAAGTGTTGTTGTACTTCTATAGAATCGCGTCACGCGGATTTATGTGTATTTTGTATGCTAATCAATCTGTATAATATATTGAATTTTTTTAGTAAGGTTTAATATTTCAAAATGAATCTATTTATGTTGAAACTCAATATATGAACGTAAAAACAACACAATACGGTATCATCAACATCGGATCGATGTTACATTATTCTATGTAAGTAATTTCGTTATCTACAGATAAGCTGTGGGCAGGACCGAGTCAACTCGATGGGGCACCTTGGGACGGACGTGAGTACGGTATAATGGGAGAGTTTCGAGAAAATTGGAACGTCAAATCTGATTTAGATACAAAAGCTGTAAGTAATGAGCCTTTTTCTGGTCGAAAAGCTGTGCTGCCTCCGCAAGCACGTTCAGGATATTACCATGACACTCTAATAAATCAAAATGAGGTGTTGCCACAAGCTCGAACCGGCTTAGATGTTTCGTGGGATGGCAGCAGCAACGCCTGGAGTGCAGCTTTAGGTGCAATGGGAGGTGCTGGGATAGTGCTAATCATAGCTGCTTTCCTGTTTTTATTCAAGAGACCGAAGAAACTAGAAAGTCCTATGCTAGCGCCCATGGATATCGGACAAAATGTAAGTATATTTAATTGTCGAAAATGTACGTTTATTTTCAAAATTACAAAATATTCTTTAGTTGCTCTAAATAACTTTCGAGAACATGCTATTTTTTTTATTTGTTTTCAACGTACATTTTGCTTAAATCATTAATTTAAACTCTTGAAAAGACTATACTGCAAGATATTTAAAATTTAAATGTATATTGTATTATACTATGTATTATATACATAATCGAACGAAAAAGAGCGGTAGACGAAGTATTATATTTAGAGATTATTAAGTTTTTTTTTAAATGATAAATATAAGAAATGAAGTATTAAAATTAGCCTAGAAAGAATGTTTTGTAGGCATTCTTAAACATAGAATAGGTCCAATTTTTTACGGCTGGCAATCCCTGAGGCCTAGAACATACTCTAACTCTGCTATAGACAATGTACATAAATGTAACAAAAATTTCCTACTAAAAATCTTAAGAAATATTCATAAACATAGATATTGCTATCCTATGTTTTGTTTTGTAAATGTAAAATATACACGTGATTGTATTTTAATTATTGTCCTTTTTATGTTATTTAAAAAATAAATCTAATCAAATCACGTTATATTCCGCACACAGCAAGGTAGACAGAGGGAAACTAGTGTTAAACAGTCCTTTTCCCACTTTCCGCCGCATTTTCGAGGCATTACGTATTGAGTGGCGAAACTCAACGCGAGGCTTTAGCCTTGATGCCTGAGTGAAGCGAAGAAATGGAAATATTAATGAATAATAATTCATTCCCTCGAGTGGGAGAACCCACAACCGTCGCGTTACAGTTACACTCTTGTGCCCCTGCGCCACGACGGCCTTTAAAACATAATAAAAAAATCATAATTATATATATGTATGGTTCTCAAAAAATACTTTAGAAAGCTTAACTTTTTTTACCTATTTTATCGCGGTTGACAGAAGACTTCTTACCATTAGATTAGTAGTCACTACATACTACTGTGCAAATTATAAAACTATTGTGACAGTCGAAAAAAACAGCATTTATTTTTACTGAAACTCACCTATTTTTAATGAAAGTTATTATATTACTTACGTCATATAATAACTTTCATTAAAAATAGGTGTAATTTTTCTATTTGTAATAAAAACTTTTTGAAAATTAAATAGATTTTGACATTTTTTGTGTGCGTAAAAAGTCCTATAATATACGAGTACCTATACTATAAACTTTCCCAAAGCAAACATCAAACTTTTACAAATGTACTCTCGAGAAAGTTACCTCTGTAACTTTCGAAGTTGATCGTCTCACCGCTAGGAGAGCGTTGAAAATGTTTAGAAGAACCTTGAAGCTATAGATTTAGTTTACAACAGAATCACAATCGAAATCTCAAAAGTTAAACTGAAGTATCAATGAAAACACGTTTTTTATGTTATGTTGTTATTTTATGTTGCTCTTCATATCTTCATTCTTCTATCTCTTCATATCATATTTAAAAAAATAACTTTGCAGTTAAATAAATACAAATAAATAAATCACCTTCACGCTGTATCCCGCACACAGCAGGGTAGGCAGAGGAAACCAAGTCTTAAGACTCTCCTTTCCTCAACTCTAAGTTCTCTGTCCCTTTGCATTTCAACTTTGCATTTATTATTCGAAAGTCGAGTTTAAATGTTTCTAGTACTGTAGAAAAAATATTAAAATAGCGCTAGAACATGGTATTACGTTTAGCTGAGAAAAATAATGACCAATCGCAGAACAAAGCCGTGGGGGGCCGCTACTAAAGGGACGTTAAGGTTTTAACCATAAAATAAATATATTAGAGTTACTAATGTATGTTTTTTTGTAAATTTATAGCATTTTTTCGACATTTATATATGTAGCTATAACTAGTCCTGACGTAACGCAGGGGTGCAAGCTGGTGACTGTATACGCGGCAGGTTGTGGCTTCGATCCCCACTCGAGGAATATATATAATAGAGGATAATTAATAGTTATATTTATGTGTATTTTGTTTATCAAGGCAAATCGCGACGTTAAGTTCCGCCATTTAACACGCAATGCCTCTAGAATTCAGCTAAAAGTGGGGAGCGGAGTGTCTTACCACTAGCCTCTCTCTGCCTTTCCTGCGGATGCGAGATCCGTTAGGGCTCTAACAGGTACGCAGGCGTATATTTTCAAAAATTGGAAGAGGATATTTATTTATTCCCATACATGTTAATATGTAATTACGCCAGATTTTAATTCGGGGCTGTCGTAGCGCTGTGGCACAAGCGTATGATTGTAATCGCCGTTGTGGGTTCGGTTCCCACTCGCAGAAATGTATTATTTAAAATTATAATTTCCGCAATTGCTCGAACATTCGAAGGTAAGTGTACGATGTGTCTTAACACTACTTCCCTCTTAGACAGAAGGAAGCCAGGTCTACGCGTGATACAAAATAAAAGTAAAAAAAAAACCAACAATATGTATTCGTGAAACATACCTAAATGTGTAAATCAGGCTTTTACTTTATTTTTCCACTAAATCTAATATGTTAGTAAATTGAATGACTGCGACCGCGAGACCAAACCGCCAACAACATGTAATTTTGTCAATAAATTCAATTTGCCACTGTCATAAACATAACTAAGTATTCTCGATTCTATCAAAGTCGCTCTTTGGTATAAATATAATCACTGACATGACCGTTATATGTATATATACATACTGTCTAGTCTGTAGGTACTGTAATTGTATAACATGATTAAAAAAAGTCTCACTCTAAGTTTCTTGCAGCGGTTCTTTTCAAGTGAGGTAGTAAGTTTAGTGACTTGGTGATAAATTCATTGAAGTTAAAAAAAAGCTTGTAACTTTTTATTTTAAATAAAATTAGTTGACTATGTAGATATTTTCTCCCACTAAAATTAGGTAAAAAACGGCGTTAAGCTACTCAATACACAAGGCAACGAGACACATACGAGATATGGGCGGAAAGCGAAAATCGAAGTGTCCTAAAATTATTTCGGCCTACCCTCTTAGGCGAGAAACAGCTTAAAACCCGAAAAAATAAAATAAAGTCTTAAAATTTACTCCTTCGATAGTTGTATCTACATCTTAATAAAAAACAAACCGAAATAATTGATAGAATTAGTTCAACGACAGCAATGGAATTATAATATACAGTACATTCTGTCCAATTATAGATACAAAATTTCGTTCCATTTCAATTCCCTTGTCAATAGACGTCCATTGTAAATGAAGTCAGAAAAGCTTCCTACCTGATAACTTTTTTTAGTTAAAGAAAACTCGTAATGTGAGTTAAGAAAGTATATTTTTTGTTATAATGGGTACCTATAGCATAATATATATTTTTTATTATTTATTAGCTTCACGCTGTGTTTCACACACAACAGGGTAGACAGAGGGAACCTACGAGAGGGGACCTATAGGGAACGGAGAATTCTGGAGGCATTCCGTATTGAATAGCGAAACTCAACGCTGCGCTTTTTGCCTCTATTAAAATATAAATTTAGATAAATATTTCATTTCCTTAAGTCGAACCCACAACCAGTATAATAATGTATGCTATATAAGTTAATAATTATTTTTTATGTACTTTTAATATCCAAATCAGCTAATATTTTTGTATTTTGTTACTATTCTATGAGCCCCGCTCTTATATAAGAAGACTTTTTTTATTTTAATAACAGTGTCGGTATCAGTTCCATACAACGCATTCAGAGCGGAAATGTTTTTTATTAAAGGGTAGCACAGTAAGTTTTTGTTGGGTTTATTTTTTATATTTCAATTTTCAACTCTATGAAAATAATATATATACATATACTAATTTCATACAGAATTATATTTTAATAATTTATAATGCTCTGTTTACGGCCGCCAACCTAGGTTCGGCTAGAATACATTATAGAATATATTATAGAATACATACCTACATTTATAGAAATTTCTATTAAAAAAATCAAATTAATCGTATAAAATTAGTATTCTTAAAATTAGAAGGCTATTTTATGGAATAATTCAGGTGTCTATTTGAAGTGAAAACTATTGTTGTTATTGCAAAATTTATTTGGCAAAATTAATTTCTTCCTTTTAAGATATGTTTACAGTGAAATTAATTTCTTATAAAAATAATATATAAACATAATATGTGAGTTATTATAAGAACTTAAATAGATAATATTTAGACATGTTTTTAATACATCGTTTCTTCGAATTCTAGTGCTATAGCTGGGCAAATTATAATTCTTTTGATGGAATAAAATGCTTAATATGTTATTCAAAACGTATATTTGTGTATTTATTATAATATCATACACAAACACAATTTAGGTGAATTACAAAAAAAATATTATACACATAATATAATATATAAAAGTAAATGCATTTACGTATTTGTATATTATAAATTCAAAATAATGAATTTGCACGATATATCACAGCTATTAATCTAATTTGATTTTGCAGTTCGAATACAAAAAATAATAAAAACAGAACGCTTATAAAATCACATTAACGTCCGTCTGTCCATCTGTCAAGACCATTTATCTGGAGATTACGTGGAGGTATTAAGCTGAAATCAATTACAAATTATTAGGTCCCTTGAAGCACGGAAAAAAAATCCAGATTCTAAGTTACCACAATCAAAAGATACGAGCATTTATGTATTAATTTTGCTGCATTTTATTTGAAATTCACCGCGTAATCAAAAACTATAGAGTACTTCCCGTGAACCTACAGTTAAATGAAATTTGGTACGAAGTGAGATTTTACAATACAAATAAAAGATGAAATCGGAAAAGTAAAAATTTATGGATATTGAAAATGTATAGGAAAAAACATTACAAATTTATATTTGTAGTTCATTTCATACAAAATGATTGCATATGTCTGCAAACTTAAGTTTGTCAAATTTTATAACTTCTACAATTTACTTCCGTACTAAGTGGTTTACTTTCTAAGGATAGTACCTAGTGTAGTAGTAGTAGTGACCTTAGTACTTCAGCTTCACGCTATATCCCGCACACAGCAGGGTAGGCAGAGGGAACATGGTGTTAAAATACTCCGTTCCCCACTTTCTGCCGAATTCTGGAGGCATTGCGTGTTGAGTGGCTGAACTCAACGCCGCGCTTAACCTCGACACCAGAGCGAAGAAATATAAATTTAAGTAAATATTTCATCTCCTCGAGTGGGGATCGAACCCACAACCAGTCGGTNGAAAGGATGGGTAGAGGGAGAGGGTAGGAAAAAGGAGAGGATTAAAAGAAGGGGACACCACTTTTATGGACTGGACGGAGGTTATAACAAGTGGTGGCTCGAGGATCCGGGGTCGCGTACCCGTATGCCCAAGAACAAATATCGGACAGATATTAGTCAGGACACCCTCTGAACAAAGTTGACCTTAGTACGTAAGCCTTGAAATTCAAAATCTAAAGATGTCTATATAAAACAAATTCAGGGAGAATTATATCGTTTTACACGTTGATCTCATAAGATATTGGTAATAGTATATTGTAGAGTACCGTACTATAAAGTTCATTGGTATGTTTGCTCATAATAAACAAACGGGGTGGGAATCAATTTCATTAGACACTTGTAAGATTATATCACGCGCGGGAAGCATGTATTGTGTGTGAAGTGTTTGTGTTAGTCGTGATTTGTGTAGAGCTCTTGTACAGCTATATACGAGTATTTAAATTGATGAGGCCATCGTGGTGCAAGAGCACAAGGGTGTGATGGGCGATGTAGGTTCGATCCCCGATGGAGGAAACGAATTATTATTTATTAATATTTTCATGTTTTCGCTCTGGCACCGAGGCAAAAGCCCCGCGTTGAATTCCGCCACTCAGCACGCATTGTCTTGTAAAATTCGGCGGAAAGTGGAGAAGGATTGTTTAACACCAGGTTTCCTCTCCCTGCCACCCATAAGCAGGATACAGCGTGAAACTAAATAAATTGATGGGGCGAATTGGCGCTTACAACCATCGTATGAGTATTCGTATTAGTGGGATCACTGATACTCGTAAAATTTGAATTCCAATACAACCTGGGCAATGATTATTTTATATTAATTTTTTTTATAGCGAAGATAAGAGTGAACTTTGTTCGTTGTATAAAGTGTATCTTATGTCACATACACTAGAGATACAATTTCTTGAAGGAAATTTAAAATTATATTTACTTTTAAATTCTTCATTTAAACTTTATATGTGATAGTTTCTTACTTATGCTTATTTATTATTTTCCAATTAAAAATCTAAAATTTCAGAGAATAGCGCCATCTATGATAGTTTCATAATTAACATTTATTTATTATTTTCCAATTAAATGTCTAAAATTTCAGAGATTAGCGCCATCTACACAATTGCAGACATACTAACATAGTAAAGCAAAGTCTCCTAGTAAAACTGTAAACAATTCACTATTATACCGTAGATGGCGCTACTATTTACCGTAAGTAAAATTTTCGTAGCACTTTCGTAGAGGCTAGAGGCATTTTTGTATCAGTTATCTCTCTCCTCTACGAAAGGTAGAGGAGAGAGATAACTGATAATGTTAATCTTTGATGTTTAGCAATTAAAGTACATTAAACGTCTATTGTTTTTAATCCATATTTTTTTATTATTAAAAATATTATTAAAATGATATCTTTGTTCTTTTATCCCATTTTGACATCTCTATTTTATGATTAAAAATATATTTGTCATTGTATTAAATAAAAAAATAAGTAACTTTCATTTTTTCAACGCACACGGTGCACGCGAGACCGACAGAGAGGCTAAGACACTCCGGTTTCCGATTTCCGCCCAAAATTCGAGATATTTATAAATAAATCGGAAGTCTAACAAATATACTTTCAATTTAACACAGTTGTGACGCAAGGCCTCAAGCATATGGCTTTAAACCCGAAATATTGTGGGTTTGGTTCCACTTGAGGATATGGTATATCTAATATTTTCATTCCTTGCTCTGGCAAAGTTCTCGGAGTGTCTTAAGACTAGGTTCCTAGGTTGCTTCTGCATGCCCTACTATGTGCGGAATATAGCGTGAAATTCTAAAAAAAATAACACAGATAATGTTTAGAAATTATCATGTATTTCTCTAAAACAAATACATCGCCATTGATTGAATAACGTAATTGATATATAAGTAAATATTATATAATTGATGACCTCGCGACTTAACATATCCGTGCGTATATTTGTATTAAAATCAAATGTTGATTTATATTTATTTAACTTGCTATTTGCAAATGTAAATGGTTTTCGTAAAAGTGTATTTTTTTATGTTTTTATGGTTATAGTGTAGCAATGGAATAGCGTCTGACTGTAATCACGGTGGTTTTGGGTTCGAACCTGATGCAGGAAAATGTTTTTTTTTTATTTGTCCTCTCTAGTGTGGCGTTGAGTTTCCGCACTAAACACGCAATGGAAATTGAAAGACGACCGTCTTGACACTAGGCTATTTTTATATTATTATTACCATATAACCAATTGTCACTTCAAAATATCTTATTATAATAAGATTTTCTTTTTCCTCAATTCATTTCTTAGCTGATATGAAAAAACAACAACTCACAAATCCGACTACACAAAGTTTCAGGGCTGTTGACTCTAGTATTAGATTACCGCGTACTCTATTGTGTTTCATTGCCATAGCGCCTCGGGGCTTGTTCAGTGGTTTGTTTACTTTCATTTTGCACCATATTTTATTTACACTTTAATTAACGAACTCTCTGCGTGCAGCTTTGGTTTAATTACTACTTTTTTAATAGTCGACAAATGCTCTTTGATATGGTTGCTTGTAAAAATTGTCTACATTTTTGCCGCTGATTGCACGTGTCGTAGCATAAATAAAAAAAACAGCTTCACGCTGTATCCCGCTCACAGTAGGGTAGGCAGAGGGAACCTAGTGTTAAGACACTCCGTTCCCCACTTTCTGCCGAATTCTGGAGGCATTGCGTATTGAGTAGCAGAACTCAACGCCGCGCTTAGCCTCGACACCAGAGCGAAGAAATGGAAATATAAATTTAAGTAAATATTTCATCTCCTCCAGTGGGGATCGAACCCACAACCAGTCGGTTTTACAGTCACACTTCGTGCCGCTGCGCCACGACTGGCCTCAAAGTATAAATGTATTTTGATATTTTAGTATAAGAATTGTTTATTTAAAATTTATGCTTTAATATTAATTTAAATTTAGGTCGTACTGGCCCAGTGGTTGTAAATGCGACAGCTGAGAATGTGATTTCCATTAAGGGCAATGAAATATTAAAAAACCGATCAAGCGTGAGTCGGGCTCGTCCACCCACGGCTCCGTACAATAATTGGAGGTCTCGACCTTTTTCTGAAATTCAAACTTAGCTTAGCCAGAACCCTTTCGTCCGATTCCTTACTTGAACTACCGGTGCCGAAATACACGTTTCTTGGGATAAAAATATACATATTTTTTAAGTAAATATAAAAATTTGCTTGGTCCCATGCTTTCCTAAAAAATTTTTTTAGGAAAGCATGGGACCGTAGATCTTATCTTAGACCATATATCTATAGTATCTTCACTTCTGTTGTGTAGGAAGTATAAACGTGACTATTGGTTCAGCCTGTCAACCGAGGACGTGTTAATCTCGGGAGATTTTTAAAAATTGCCAAGTTGAAACCATTTTCCTTTATAAAAAATAAAATACGTTTCATTAACTCAGTCTACATTTGTCTGAGAAAATTCACTCTCTATTGACAGCATTTTGTCCAAGCTTTTGTCTATTCCAGAAAAAAATCGTAAGCAGGCACAATTTTTTTTAAATGTTAATAATTCCACAATAAACTCAACTGTGTCAGAATAAAAAAAATGTATATCTTTTTATTTATTAATATCATAAATTATTATAATACCTAATTATATTATTAAAATAAATAAACAATATATATACACTTGAATCTAAATACTCAACACAGCAAATAAAATCTGTTGAATATTTTTTCCTTCCTTATAAATCCACGCAGTTGTTGATTCAAGCCTTTGATTACGACTCACACTGTAATGTTGTTTCAGTATCATTGTATCTAGGGATTTATATTGTATAATATATTTATATTTCCTTTATTATATTATCTTATTTTTTGTAATGTGGCTACCAATTCAGATCTCTATTAAATTAGCAATTCTACTTGAGGCCGGTCGTGGCGCAGCGGCACGAGGTGTGACTGCAAAACCGACTGGTTGTGGGTTCGATCCCCACTCGAGGAGATGAAATATTTACTTAAATTTATANCGATCCCCACTCGAGGAGATGAAATATTTACTTAAATTTATATTTCCATTTCTTCGCAAATTATTTTATTTCACAAAATATAAAAATAACCGTCGAGGCTGTCGTAGAGCAGGACGCACAAGCGTGCGATTATAAACGTGACGGTTAACGTTAACGAGTTCCGCCACTCACCCAATGTCACAAGAATTCGGCGGAATAAAATGGTTTAACACAAGGTTCCCTTTGCCTACCTTGCTATGTGCAGGATACAGTGTAAAGCTGAAAAAAAATTGCACCAAACATAACAACAACACAAAAAGTTATTTTAACTCTCAAAAGCCATCTCAACCCGCCAGAGAGCTCTTTAAAGCTCTCTAGTTCAATAATTGTTTTATAAATAAATAAATATGAAGAGTAAACTCGTTTATAAAGTATAATAATAAAAATATTTGGAATTTTTCTGTCATTGTTCACAATTTTGAATTTACTTTTATGCACTTTTGGTTATGAGGACAAATTTTACTGTGATCATTGTTAATCTTTTTCTCATTCAAAAATATTTGCATGTGGTGTTTATCGTAACAAACATATGTATAGTTCTGTATTTTATAAAATTATGAATGTGCCAATGTTACAAAGCTGTACTGTACTTATGTGGATTGTGGATAAACCAATTTATACTTATAATAAATCTGTAGAAAAGTCGTTTCTGTGCATTGGAAATATTTAAAAAAAAATAGCCAGGGTGTTAAAGGATAGTTAACAGAATCCATTTCCAACATTTTTGGAATTTTGGTCTGTTTGTCTGTTTATGTAAACACGTATCACGTAAAAAGTACACAATAAATTCAAGCAACTAGCATACATAAAAATTACAAGTAAATCAGAGTAACTTTTAATGTTTATTTCAGTGTAATCGCTTCACTCTATCAAAAAATATAAGTATTTAAGTTTTCAAGAAGTTTATGTTTGAAATAGTAAAAAATCGATACAAGTAACGCTATCTATTGACAATAAATAGTAGGTACTAACTATTCTTGATACTCTCTTTCATACACGTAACGCTATCTATTGACAACAAATAGTAGGTACTAACGAATCTTGATAACGCAAAAAATATTCTGTGGATTTAAACACTAATTACGACGGGAGGAATATTAATCATTTTAATACTTTAGCATAACATCGTTTTCGGTTAATATAATTTTATGTTAGGTGAAATTTAACATTAAAACAGCATTTTTAAACTGTCCTTAATTTTAAATCTTAAATAGATAGCGCTGTGCATAAAAAAAAATTTTTATAGCTTGGAAAGGTTACCGCTACACTCTATCAAAAAATAATGTACTATGTATGTATATCTATTGACTACATATGATAATGAATGTTATGTTGTTGAGTTATTATTTGCTAAACGTTAATTACGTCGTGTAAGTGTAATCTATACTTATAATAAATTTTACATAAACGTAGTAGTATTTTTCTAACAATGTTCGAATGGTTACAGTTCAATTGTAAGTCCAATAGATGGCGCTGTGCATAAAATGTCGTTTTCTGAATCGCGCTGGTAAGATTCTGGGCAAAAGAATGACTTTAGAAACGTCTTATTTATTTGATTGTTGATAAATTTACGTATTTTTAAAGTACAATTGTTCATAGTACTAACTACAAAGTAAACTAAATTGAATTGTTGGTGAAGATTACCTTCGTAACAGTCTAGCTTAATTCGTAATTATTTAACACAGTGATAAAGAATGACTTAATATTCAAAGAAATATTTTGAATAGGTTCTTCAGTCCGTTCGTTCGTTTATGTTATTAATATTTTTTTAAGAAACGTATAAAAAAAATCACTTTTGGTAGCAACCTCTAAAAAATTGTGTCTCAAAAAAAAATGCTCTGACACTGTTTATAAAAATATCCCGCAGTATTATTTCATAACTTACAAGCGACACGTACCGACATTGCACTATTGCACCTGTATGTTGCATGTATGTATGTGCCAAGGGTATTTTAGGGTACATACCTCAAAATTCTTATAAGATAACTTTATTTTTAGTCCGTCTGTCAAGACTATTTTGTCGGTTAAAGGTTAGAACCCTAAATGTTCAAGTCTATATTCCCTTAGAGCACAAAAAAATCTATCCTCTAAATCATCGCAATCAAATGACGATGAAATATGAGGGTTTATGCTTCGTTTTTTGTCGTATTTTCTATCATAACTATAGGGTACTTCCCGTTGATATACAATTACGAAATTTGTTAATAAGTTAAAACTTACGGCACGTGTAAAGGAAAATTCCAAAATTATTTTTCGAAAATTGACTACTTATTGTATTTGTGTCACAGAAAAAAACCATTAGGTACAAATTTTAATCTGTACTTAATTTGATACAAAATGACAACTTAATGAGATTCAAACTGGTATGAAACTCTCGGGTCATGAGTACGACTTGAACTTGACCGAAAATGTTGATTATTTTATAGATTATATAAAAATGCCTAAAAACGTGCTTTCTATGTATATTCTGTATACAAATTATATATTTAACTAATAATATATTTTACTTATTTAGAAGCTGTACAGGAGCTAATATAAGTTATTTTACAAAGAATATCGTGAATACTTATCCAAATCAATAAATTAATAATTAAGGCTGTTCGTAATATCTCTATTTCTTAAANATAATTAAGGCTGTTTGTAATATCTATATTTCTTAAATGAATAATCATGTAATTCAAGCGTTGCCCGCTTGAATTACATGATTATTCATTTAAGAAATAGCTTCACGCTGTATCCCGCACAGAGCAGGGTAGGCAGAGGGAACCTAGTGTTAAGACACTCCGTTCCCCACTTTCTGCCGAATTCTGGAGGCATTGCGTGTTGAGTGGCAGAACTCAACGCCGCGCTTAACCTCGACACCAGAGCGAAGAAATGGAAATATAAATTTAAGTAAATATTTCATCTCCTCGAGTGGGGATCGAACCCACAACCAGTCGGTTTTGCAGTCACACCTCGTGCCGCTGCGCCACGACCGGCCTCCTAGATAAATTATAATTATACTATTTTAGAAAACATAAAAAAAATTGATCATAGTGGGATTCGAACTCGAACTTCTTGAAAGTCTTTCAAGTGCCCAGACCACTAAGCCACACATCACTCATCAAGCTACGTCAAAATTCGTACATACTTGATATAAGTTGTTAATCTCTAGGGAGATTTTTACTAATTTAAAAGCAAATCTCTATGCAAACGTTTCCAAGTAACATAAATTTCTGTTGCAGTACTAATTTTGGTGGACAATAATACTAAAGATCATTTTATATTTGTTTAAGCTTAAAGTTTAAGTAAATGTTGGTATTTTGAGCAAAACATCCTCATTTATGAAAAAGGTAAACTGGAATTTGTTTTATCTATTTATATAGATAAAACAAACTTATATACGTATATGACATTGGTTTATCTTTTTTGTATCTAAAATCTTTTTATTTGTAGGGAAATTCGTGATGTTAATTGATAACAAATAGGAACGGGACTAAAGAAGTTAAAGAAATTGGAGATTTCATTATGGAACCATCTACATGGCAGTTCTCCAAAACGCACAAATTTCAATTTCCTTGTGATTACTCATTAATAGTAAATAATTTTAATAAGATGAATATCATATTAAATACTTAACTAAATAATAAACAAGGCGTCTAGACAAGTTTGATGATTTAGTATATACAAAAATATATTTTAAGAAAAAACCTTCAAAAAATTGAATATTTTACGTGGAGATTTGGTGTGTTCTTAGCTAATTTCTTTTCAAAAATATTCGTAATTAAACTATATTAATTTTATTTGCTATTTTTAATGAAATAAGTACATACTTAAAGGTTTTAATAATAAAACGTGCTTATGATTTAGGTGTAGCTACACAAAAATCGATCGCAAAAAAAGTTTATAAAAATAGGGTCATTGATCGAGCGCGCTTTTGTTTTAAATATTGCCACGAAAATACGTTATCTAACGTAGTTATAATAATGTTAACATGCAGAGTTTTAATTTCCGGCGGTGCAACTGCCGCCACGGATGCTTTAACAATTTATGAATAAATCTTAAATTGGATTCTCCTAATTTTAGCACATGAATCGTCATTGATATCTTTATTTACTACTTATAGATTAAAAATGTTTCGGCAATCGTTAATATATACTTATATTGACATTTTGAACAAATCTGTAACCAGCAAATTTCATGTACTTTGAATGAGTTTTTCATAAAATTCCAACGTGTTTTATGTAAAAACATCATTGGTTGCGGCGTCATTGCTAGTAAAATAGTAAAAGATGGCAACGGCGCCTTAGATGCATTGGTGAGACCGTGGTCTCACCAATGCATCTAAGGCGCCGTTAATTCTGTTATCGGCAGCAATACGCCTGTGCGTCTTTTCTTTATTTCTTTCAAATGCAAGAATAGGCTCTGATCCTTCTTTCCTTGGGAAGGAAATTTTCCCTCGCATGTCACTTTGTGTCACAGATTTTACAACAAGGGAAGCGATTTAAGTATTGTACCGAGGTAGTCTCCCAAAATATCTTATACTCCTGTCAAACATCTAAAAAAAATCTTGGTTTAGGACCTCCTGCGACCTGCTCGCTGCTGTAAAATGTGTGGCAAATTATTTAACAATTTTAGTAATTCCTAAGGTNATACTTTTCACGGTGAGAATATAATAGAACGTGAAAATGGATTGATGATGAAGGAAAAGCAAAAAAGATTAATGAAGAAAAAGTGAGCGGTAATAAAGATAGACCTTCGAAAATACAGCATCAAAGATAATGAAGGAGAAAAATCACGTAAAAAGCATGAGGACGCCCCAGATGGCATGTATGAAAAGTTGATGATAGAGGACGAGGTGAAAGAGGTATATAGAGACCGTAGCGTTTGGGGTTCCGTTCTCTCTGACTTTCCCACTAGTATTACAGCGTGAAGCTAAATAAGTAAGTATTTAATTTCAATTCTGTTGTAAAGAATCATTGTTGGTACCACAGCATCATTTTTCTCCAGTTGCTTATCATTATTCTACACTAATCGTCATTGTCCGATTTAACACATTTTTTAAAAATTCCATTTATAAAATAAATAGGGGTTGTTCATAGATGCCACTTCAATAAACGTGCATTATAATGTCCAAGCTTACATCTCACATCAAAATTACGGCTTTACACGCTGGTTTTAAAAAAGACATAATTTTTGGTTAAAAATAACAATTTTAGGAGAACTGCCATACAGCACATTTCTTTTCCTCTGCCTACCCTGATGTATGCAGGATACAGCGTAAAGTTAAAACAAAACAAGCGCGAGTCGGGCTTGTCCACTGAGAGTTCCGTACGAAAATTGGAGGTCTAGAGCTCGACGGGCAACAAAGTGATCTTATTAGGGTTCCTTTTTTCCTTAAAAGGTACGGAACCCTAAAAAAAGAAAATAATATAAATGCCTTGAATTCATATTAACGTCAACATATTAATCCAAAAATATCCAATCTCGTTCAAGGATAGGCTTAAAACGGTATAATTGATAATTTAGTTCTCAGCTTCACGCCACTATTATGCTACTACACTACTAACTACGCAGAATTTAGTGCCAAGAAACTCCGTTTTCTACTAAGAATTTAGTTCCAAGAAACTCCGTTTTCGCATAAATCAGACATTTCGTCGAGACTTTTCAGACCTGAAATATAATGAAAATAATTCATTTCCCCGAGTGAAGATCGTTGATAGTGACATTTACAGTATCTTTCCCACTGCACCACAATATATTTACTCAATTTATTCAACTATCGATTCGGTCATTAATACTTTGAGCAATAATATTTTTTTTTATCAAATTAAAATTAAATTAAATCAGCAGGGTAGGCACAGGAAACCCACTTTTCGCCGAGTACTGGAGGCATTGCGTGTTGAGTGGCGGAATTCAACGCCGCGCTTTGCCTCGACACCAGAGCGAAGAAATGAAAATATAAATGTAAATAAATATTTAATTTCCTCAAGTGGGAATCAAACCCACAACCAGTCGATTTTACAGTCACACTTTCTTTTAGCTCCACGACTGGCCTCAAATGATTCTATCTAAATTTCAAAAATTTATCAAATGATTCTAACTTTAAGCATATAAAACTATTTTAAAACCAAACTCTGTTAAGTCTCTGTTAAGGTGCATCTTAGGTTTCTTCAAGCTTATAATAAAAAAAAAATAACTTAAACAGTCGAAGAACAAATCATCTAAATACTGTCCCGATTACCGAGCCTGTTGAACACCGCAACAAGTGCTGCATCGATCACCACGCCCCCGCCCCCGCCCCCGCCCCGCCACATTCCACATTTACCCCAAAATGTTACAGGAAAAAAGTTATTATTGATTATCAAACGTTTAACTTTTCCAAGTCACTTTTTTTTAAGAAGGATGATTTATGATGAGGATGATTTAGTATTCTATTCGAACGACACGAACCTTCAAAGCAGATCTAAATGGCGCTTGTTTTTTTAAAGTACAATAAGAACCGGTGCGGAAAATGCGAATTGGACTCTCCCTTTGACAGTTCTATGTTAATTTCAATTAATTAATATGAAATTTGCACACGCTGATGCATTCATTTTGTTTAAAATGATGTACATTATCTGTACTAATATAGTAAAGCGGAAGATTTTGTTTGTTTAAACGCTAAGATCTCTGGATCCACTGGTCGGATTTACTTTTTTCTTTATAATTAATAGCTACATTCCTTGAGAGTGCTATAATCTATAAAATATTACGGTGTAAGTCTTAGTTTACCTCAAATAAAGAAATAACAATAACAATGAACGCCATCGAATTGCTTTAAGCGCGTGTGCTTCAAAAGTAATTAAATATTAGAGTAGTTGTATGAAAAAAATATTCAATTTTATTACAATAATACCAAAAAAAGTCCGCAACACTGTATTTCTATCTGTTATAAATACAATCACAATAAGATATTTTGTAAAAAAAATTGCAAGGTAATATATCACCATTTTTTTATTGATATTAAAACAAACTAAAAAACCAACACGCGAAAGTTATTCCATCATCAAAGAAATTTTATGAAGATAAACTTCGGCTTTTATAGCATTGAGTTTGGACGTGTACTTTTCGAGAAAATGTAAAATTAAAATATTTTACGCTCTGTTTACGGCCGCAAGTCTAGGTTCTTGTCGCCGATGGCGCCGACATCCTCTAGCAGCCACGCAGAATTATGAAAACAAGTTGTTCGTGATTGAATGTATAAAAATATACAATCAATATGTTGGAAAATGCAACATTTTAAAAATATTATAGGTGGCATGCGGGCGAAGCCGTGAGGGAGCTAGTCTCTACAGTGTTTTTGTTAGCAACACTTTAAACGAAACCATAGTTTTAACTACTCAAATTCAAATTAAAAATAAAAAAAATGTTTTTCCTAAAAATGAAAAAGTGTTTTTTTTTTCAAACAAAATAAACAGTGTTGCCAATTTAGCATATTTTATGCTAGATTTGGCATATTTTTATACTCTTTAGCTTTTTTATTTGTTGTTTGGCATATAGCATATTTTTTAGCATATAAAATAGTTTTTTAATAAAACTTAAACCATGAGACGAATTACCGTTTTGCTACCTTGCGTAGGTACGTAATTATCGTCGACATAGGTGGCAACACTGGTTGCCAACATAACGACAAAGGTAATCTTTAAGGCGGCCCCACACGTTTGCCATTTGCCGCAAACTTCAAACCTCTACAAATGCTCGGGAAGAAAAGGTGATCTAAGTGCCGCCTAAATACAGTCAGCATTACCGGGCAGAGTGGGAGCAAATGCTGGATTTCAAGGCTTGGTTACAGCCTGTCGAAAATGATACGATGAAGGCCTATTGTACGTACTGTAAGTGCGAGATAATTGCAAAAATCCATTGTTTGAAGTTACATATTTTATCAGCGAAGCATAAAAAAGTTATAGAACCAATGAAAAGTCAAAGAACAATTAATTTTCCCAAAGTAAAACTAAATCTAAATACACAGCAGAATCTTCACTAGCTATGTTTGTGTGCGCACATTGTTCGATTATGGCTGTCGATCATTTATCAGAATTATGTCAACAGCGATTCGGTGATAGCAAGAGTGGAGACTTACGAGTTCATCGTACAAAATGCACAAATATAATAAAAAATTTTTTGGCCCCTCATTTTATTAAAGAAATTGTGTCAGATTTGGGAGACCAAGAATACAGTCTCTTGCTGGATGAGTCCACGGACATATCCATCTCCATCAGATCCAATATCCATCAGATATTTTAGCCGATCTTTAAAAACTATAGTATCCACCTTCTTGGGGTTGGTTGAGCTTGAAGATGGCACTGCAAACAGCATAGTCAACGGTGTTAAAGGATTATTGTTAGCTTTGAATATTGAAATAAAAAAAATGATCGGTATTGCCACAGATAACGCTAGGACAATGACAGGTACCAACAACGGAGTACATTCCTTATTAAAAAATGGAACTGGTAATGATAATTTGATTTTAGTTCGCTGCGTGTGCCATTCTTTACAGTTGGCTTTATCTCATGCCTCCGAAGAAACTCTACCACGTAATGTTGAATTTCTTATAAGAGAAACCTACAATTGGTTTAGTCATTCTTCGAACCGTCGACTACATTACAAAAATATCTATCAAACAATGAACTGTGGCTCCGAACCATTGTCAATTCCCCAGATGTGCAACACCCGATGGATATCAATTGAACCAGCAGTCAACCGTATTTTAGAGCAATGGGTGGAATTGAAACTCCTGTTCGAAGTTGCTAGGCGCGATAACCACTGCTATATGGCAGAAACACTATACACTATGTATAATGATCCTAGTAATCATTTGTATTTGTTGTATTTGAAACCTATCTTGGAGGAAGTTCAAATTGTGAACAAGCTATTTGAAAGCAACAATGTTGACCCAACAAAACTTTACAAGGATTTGTGTGGCTTAGTGAAATCTATAAGTCGGCGTATCTTGAACCCAACTGCGAGAGTCGATATTTTTACACAAAATATAGAAAGTTTTTTGGATCCTAAACCGTACATGGGATATGCTTTTGAATCCAGATTGCGGGAATACAATATTCAACCAGAAGTTGAAAATAATTTACGTCAACGTTGTCTGAATTTCACACTGAAACTTGTAACAGAGTTACGTTCTAGATTACCAATTAATTTTAAAATACTTGAGAAACTATCTTTTTTTTCGGTAGAAGAAACTTTGAAAGCAATCAAACCTTCCTTAATTGATATTGCAGAAGAATTCCAAAAAGATGCATCTACAATAGATAGACTCATGTCTCAATGGAGAAACATAGTGCATATTAAATGGACATGCACAAATTCCACCTTAGAATTCTGGAATGAAGTAATTGATTATAAAGACGCAGCTGGTATTAACCCCTTTGCAGATTTATCACAGTTGGCAATATCATTATTATCACTAGCACATTCCAACGCGGAAATTGAACGTGTTTTTAGTCAAATTAATGTAGTCAAAACTAAGCTTCGCAACCGTTTGTCGGTAAAAACTTTAAATGCCATTTTATACATCAGATTCGGCCTAAAGAGGGCAGGGAAATGCTGCTATTCTTACACAGTTCCGGATAACGTACTGCGCTCTATAGGCACTAAAGAAATATATAGTCTTGGCAATGAGGCTTCCAGGTCTACATACACATCGGCTGCGAATGAAGACCAAGATATTAATATTTTATTTGATAACATACTCGATTAAAACATAACATATATTTGTTAATAATGTTGATTAAATAATATTTAAAGTTAAATGACATTTTATTTGAAATCGAAAATTTTTAGCAATATTTTTAGCATAATAATAAAGTCTTTAGCATAATTTTGGCAAAATTTTAACAGCCGTTTAGCAAATTTTATGTTAGTCTTGTTGGCAACACTGAAAATAAATAATAAAATTAAATGTCAAAATGACGCACGCAGCCATGAACATATCAAAGGGAAACCGCCGCATATACCTTATTCTGAAATCGAGTCGTAGGTATTGGCGGCAAAGTTCAAAGTTGTTTAACTTTTAGTAGTATTTTTGTAGTAGTATGTCTTTACGTTATTGGTATCTATGTGTAACTGCGTCACACGAAATTCAGGTATGGATAAACATCGTGAAATGAAAAAAAAATATCCTGCATCTAAACCGTTGACGGATCGTAATTAATTTCTTTAGGTATGGGTTTAAATATTTTACCCTATATATTGTTCCCGCAAAGGAGCGCTGATAGTATAATAGCATTCTGTATAATATATGTAAATAAAATTGAAGTGTCATCTGTGATTTTAAAATAACCGTGTTTTTTATACTAAAACATAATGAAACAATTTTATAAATTTTGTCTGTCTGTTTTTTTGTCTGTCCGGGCTAATCTCCGGAACAACTGAACCGATTTTTATGGGATTTTCATTGAAAAAGGGATAAGGCCGTAGCAACATGTGGAGCAAAAAATGTCGTATTTATTTAACAAATATTAAGTTATTACATATCAACCTACGTAGGCGGTAAATATTCAAGTAATTAATCAACCACAAAAAAAATATTCGTTATAGTTCAAGACGGCGATTTTTCACATTTATTCTTTTATTTTTACTCCCAAGTTCTCACTTTTTACGCAATTTCATAATTGCAGGTCTACGGGAACGGTCTACTCTATTGGTTTTGATTTCGAGGCGGATAAAGTTGAAAAGTTTAAGTTTGCGTGCACCCATTTTGTACTAACAATATAAGTGTCTTTTTTCATGATATAAATATAAACACTTTCGCATTTTTTTCTACATTCTTGTTGTAAATTCTCACTTTCCGACTATTTTCATAAATTTAGGTCCACGGGAAGTACCGTATAGGGTTTGATTACGCGGCGTATTTTGTACAAAATGCAGCAAAAGCGATGTATAAATGCTCGTTTCTTTAGATTACGTTGATTTAGAAGTTTTCATTTTTCTATGCTTTAAGGAACCGTAGACCTGAATATTTGATATTAATTTCAGCTTCCAAAACCTCCAATCTCAAGATAAATGGCATTGACAAGACAACAAACTTAAATTGTTAGACAACTAAGTGATCCTAAAAGGGTTCCATATTTTCTTTTGAGGTAAGAAACCTTAAAATATTATCAGAAAAATTACTTGATGATCAATTTATTTTAATATTTTTTAATAGCCAGTTTTTTTTAATAGCTTGTAGCTATAAAATATTATAAATTACTTAAGCTGTGCTCGTTTTACAGAGTATTAGTCTTAAATATTGAACGTTCGAGTACACACAAAAGCCAATTGCCAAAGCAGCCACCATAGAAATCCTTTTAAAGTATCACCAATCTCGATTTAAAATAGCACCAAAGCGTATTAAGTTTCCTCTATACGAGGAAAATCATCTCGTTCCCGTTTTATTACTTTATCATAAAAAATGAGACTATAAAACTTAAGTAATTTTAAGAAAGGCACTGAATTTTAAAAGTTCTTCATGCTGGATTTCATGGCATAAAATTCGCTGACAGATCTGTCCAATTTGAATATAATTTTGAGACAGTATTTAATGTTTTTCTAATTAACTTAATATCGTTAAAGTATTTTTTACAATTTATTAGGCCGTCCTGGCGGGGACACAAGCGGGTAACGGTGAAAATCACCATTGAGTGGAAATCGAACCCATAAGGTTCGATTTCCACTCGGAGTAATTTATTTATTTTTTTACATGAATATATTCGTTATCTTCATGTAAAAAAATAAATACAAATACAAAAATATAACGAAATATCGTTATACATTGCCGCCGTATTTGAAACAAGCTACTGTAAACACAATGGTCCTCGGTTCGATACCCATACCCCATATTCATTACCTGGCAGAGAAAACGCGGCGTTGAGTTCCATCATACAATATCCCTTCTGCCTACCATGCTATGCGAGGAAAAGCGTGTTGCTGCTTCTTACAATTGGTTTGTCAGCTTCTAATTCTGTTAATCTAACTACTAAAATTAACAATTTTTATTTACCTTGAGTGACCAAGGGCTTACAACTTAACGAAAAATAGCACAATAGATCTGAATTCCGTAGTAGTGAAGTACCTTGCGTATTAAGCGGTGGAACTCAACGCCACTCTTAGTATTCTTACCAGAGCGAGGATATAAAAATAATTCATTCTCTTAAGTGAGAATCGAACCCATAACCGTAACGCTTACAGTAAGACGATATCCCACTGGGCCACACGGAGTTATTCCTTAGTGTAGTACAAGGCAATAAATAAAATATATTGAAAGAAATATCAACGTAATTCCCACAATACAACATCAATCTAATAGAATAAGATAATATATACACTTACGATCGCTGACATCTTTCAAGTAGGCATTTAATCACTAGTGCTTAAGCCTGTCGACGAGCGGCTTATTCGCGAACCTCGTATGTCACACGTAATTTTTATCTCATTTTCCCCAAAGAAATATGCTTAGGAACCCATTTGTGTGGGTAAAAAAATAAATTACTACGTCTGACGCGTTGAGATTGTCCAGAGAATAGGTTCGGCGACAAACAATTTTATTAGTTTCACGTGTTCGCGTTATTTATTAGATAAAACAGTTTTACCGAAACCATTACAGCAAAATGACTCTGAAATATTAATATAATATAATAAATAAAGTTGTTTTTTTTTTAGGTTTACATTTCAATATTAATTCGTTAAAATGTTTACATGAAAGCATAACACAATATATAAAGTAATAACTTACCAAGTCATTAATTTATGTATTAAGTATCAGCATCACGCTGTATCTCTCACACAGCAGGGTAGGCAGAGGGAACCTAATGTTAAGACACCCCGTTCCCCACTTTCTGCTGAATTCTGGAGGCATTGCGTGTTGAGTGGCAGAACTCAACGCAGCGCTTAACCTCGACACCAGAGCGAAGAAATAGAAATATAAATTTAAGTAAATATTTCATCTCCTCGAGCGGGAACCCACAACCAGTCGGTTTTACAGTCACACTTCGTGCCGCTGCGCCACGACTGGCCTTAATTACATTTTAGACATCATATTAGTATATTAAAGTAAACAATTGCTTACTATATTACTTTGTGGGTCCGATTACCACTCGAGGAAATTAAATATGAATTAATTTTATTTCTTCGCTGTCGCCATACGCCACTCATACTTTACCTACCACACTTTATGAAGGAAACAGCGTGAAGCTGTAAAAAGAAAAATATTAAAAAATCTATTATAAAACTATTTCTATTAAAAATAATTACTAATATTTCATTAAACTTCAAAGAAATATAAAAAGCAAAGGTGGAAGCTGTCAGCACTTTTTAATTTAAGTCACAAAAGCCGAGCGGTGGTATTAAGATGGTATTATCGATTTGCCGTATGTGCAATATAGGATTATCAACGCTCGCCCATGGATGACTGGCGCGTGGTAGGATTATCTTTTTACTATAGTTTAGATATTCAATTTAAATATAGTTGATACGAAATATAAAATCGAATAGTTTATATTATTATTCTTGGCCAAATTTAATAGCATATTGAATTTTCTATTAAAATAAAAAATAAATACACAAGCAATAAGCATAACATAAAAATATGGTACAAACGTGGGACTGTAAATGCAGCCGTTGTGGGTTCGATTCCCCCTCGGAGGAATGACATATTTAATATAACCTCGCTCTGGTTAAGTGGCAAAGTATGGCGTTTAGCTCCGCCACTCAATGTCTCGAGAATTCGGCGGAAAGTGGGAAACGGTGTGATATACATTGGATATCATATTGATATAGAATTAAAAAAAATCATTTGATTCATTTTTTTTTCTCATCAAGCTTAATAATCCTTACCTAGAAGCAATTCCCGCAAGACACGTTTTAGAAACAATTTGAAAACTTCATCATAAGACCATGTCGATATACTTCAATTATGTTTTCTAATTTATTAAAAAAAATGAATATTGATTTTCCCACAAAATTACCTCACATATTGCATTTTTTCAGCTTTTCCAGCTTGTAAAGTAAATAAGACACATTCACTGGGGAGCTACTTCCTCTACTTTTTAGCTTGCAACTCGCATCCATTGTCTGAAAATATGAAGCATTTGTTCTAGCCTTTAGACGAGATCAGAATATTTTAAAAGTTCTAGTGCACTTTAGTAAAGTATATTATTTATTGGTTTATTTAGTTGTTCTAAGAGATAAAACCAATAAAATCAATAAAACGAATTTGCCTTTTAGGGTTCCATACCCTTTAAGGAAAAAAGGGAACCCCATCTAAGATCATTTTGTTGTCCGTCCGCCCGTCTATCTGTCTATCTGACTGTTTGTCAAGAGCCTTTATCTCAAAATGGAAATTCAAACCATATACTTACCACAATTTTTTCAGTAAATCATGCTATCTACGGCTACATGATTTCCTGAAAAATGGTGTTTCTACATTTACTTAAAATATATATCGCCGTTTATATCGCAAATAACGCTTATTTCCTTTGATTGACCTACAATTATGAAATTTGGGAACGACCATCTATAGGTAGGTACTAGTTCAGGAAAAAATCTTAAGCCATACATTGGCTAAGCTTAGCTTGAATTTCAGAATAAGCTCGAGAACTCCAATCTTTGTACGGAACCCTCGGTGTGCAAGCCTGACTCGCGCTTGTTTTCCATTAAGTGCAGTAGATTCTGATCTTACATGGTGCTCGCGCAATAAATATAGAATTTAAATATAAACTATGATTTTAATATAAAATTTACATATGTGAGATATATGTATACAACGTGAAGCTGATTTATTTTATACAAAATTTCTGCCCTGATCTTTCATTTAAAACCTTCACATTACATATAAATCTTGAACATTCTAATTTGGTAAATCATTTATTAATTCCAAAACTATTGATTGGCCAGTTGGAGTCGGCATGGGGTCTGTTGAGTACACTGTTCCTTAATGGAAGTTCACCGTCGACCGCCATTTTAATTACAAAAGTTATATGAACTTATATAGTGATTTACCCACATGTATGTATTATGTACAATTGTAGTATATGAAAAAATCAAATCAAATCAGCTTCACGCTGTATCCCGCAAACAGCAGGGTAGGCAGAGGGAACCTAGTGTTAAGACACTCTGTTCCCCACTTTCCGCCGAGTTCTGGAGGCATTGCGTGTTGAGTCGATGAGTGGCAGAACTCAACGCCGCGCTTAATCTCTACACCAGAACGAAGAAATGGAAATATAAATTTAAGTAAATATTTCATATCCTCGAGTGGGAATCGAACCCACAACCAGTCGGTTTTACAGTCGCACTTCGTGCCGCTGCGCCACGACTGGCCTCAAATATTTCGATTATATATTTTACTTAAATATATTAAATCTAGTCTTCATAACCACATATCCAATGTCAACATTAGAACCACTAAGGTATAATAACCTAATATATTTTTCAAAACTTCCATATTTCCTACACGAAATATGAACATATTTCATTATACTCATTTTGTTGTATTCTATTTTTAAATCTCTCCCGCAAACCTCGCGATTAGGAGGCTGAGCGTACTCTCAATCACAAAAGCACTTCATGTTATCTCATAAAGCCGAAATAATTACGGCTTGTTGACCTACAAATTTGTTGTTATAAAAAAAAATAATAAAGAAACTAGTATTATAAAGAATATAATTATTTTCTTTGATCTTGATCGAACCTTTAAAAAAGATAATGAACGTTAAATACATATATACACAATATATATTATATTATACATAAATAGTAATGGCCTTTATCCATTGTGGCGCATTTTAAATGCGATTGTAACGAGTTCAATCCTCACTTAAGGGAATAATTAAATTTAAATTAATTGTATATTTCTTTACCAGAGCATGGAAATGAAAAGAAAATAAAATTTTAAAAAATTAAATTAGCTTCACGCTGTATCCCGCCACAGCAGGGTAGGCAGAGGGAACCTAGTGTTAAGACACTCCGTTCCCCACTTTCTGCCGAATTCTGGAGGCATTGCGTGTTGAGTGGCAGAACTCAACGCCGCGTTAAACCTCGACACCAGAGCGAAGAAATGGAAATATAAATTTAAGTAAATATTGAAAAGAAAATAAATATAATCATTTCCTCGAGTAGGGATCAAGCTCACAGCCGTCGCGTTTAAAAAGGCTGTCTCACTGTTCAACGAAGGCCTTTATTTATTTGTAGAATAAAACACAAACATTCTAAACTGAAATTCTGAATCTACAAAATATTTTGAACTATTATTCTAATAATAGCATCAAAGCGTTAGTTAAAGCTGCCAATCTCTTCACAGTAAAAAATATTGTTTGCAGTTTTTAAAAATAAATATTTTTGTTCCAAAGGGAATGTAATTTAAAAATTTCAAACAAATGAATTTCGATGAAATCGTTTTAAGCCAGTCTATTTGTGTGTTTGTTTGACTTCACGCTGTATCTCGTACATGACAGGTTACACAGAGAGAACCAGAATTTATTTATTAATATTTGATTTACATTTTCTTTATAAATTATTTTTGTTTCAATATTTTTTTGCCGATTTGAAATATGAGTTTAAATTTTATTCAAATTCAAAGATATGAATCTGATGAAGATATAATTATGAAAAATAGTATATAATGAAGCAGTTATTACCGCAACGCTGCAGAAATTAATTTGAATTTGTTCCGACAAATTGTTATTAAATAAATATCTAATATGAAAAGCAAAAATCTAATATTTTTTGTAGCTTCACACTTTTCCCTTATATAGTTAGATAGAGAGAATCTAGTGTTAAGAAACTCCGTTCCTCACTTACCGACCAACTTTCGCGACATTGGGTGTTAAGTGACGGAACTCAATTTTGCACTTTGTTTACCAGCGTTCAGAAGGCCAATCAAAAAGCAGCTGCTTCAGATCACGTTTAAACACATAACTTTTAAATAATCAAATTAAAAAAATATGACCTTAATATATATTGTTTTTAAGCTTCACACTGTATCCTGTCTAGGCGGAGGAAATATATGAAGCACACACGCACTTTCCGTTTAATTAGAGAGGCATTGCGTGTTGAGTGGCGGAATTCAACGCCGCGCTATGCCTCTTTACCAGACCGACGAAATTAAAATATTAGATATTTAATTTTAAGTGGGAATCGAACCAACTTCCTACCACTATGCCCCTGCGCCACGACTGGCCACATAATAGTAAATACAAAAAAAATCTGATAAAAAAAGATTCTTAATCAACCCAACCTCCGCAAAAAGGTTCCCGTAACACAAAAGGTATCGAGACATCAACACGAAGATCTCCGTTTCCATCCTTTGTGATATACTAAATAGCATTAGGTATTTCGCTAGGTATTTCACGTATGACCTAGATTAGATGAAATGACGACATAGGAACGTTAAGCGGTGACCAACCGAACGCCCATCAATATTTGAGCAGCATACAATTGAGCAAAACACAAGCATTGGAGCACACAAGGGGCCTCAACTAACAGCGTTTTGAATATATTATAATAGTATATTATATATATAGGCATTTTATTTTGAATACGCAGGATACATAAATTTAGTCAAGGCAAGGCAAATTTAGTCTTTCATTCTCTCAACTTCACGCTGTATTCCGCACACAGCAACCCTACTGTGAGACCCTAGTGTTAACACTCCACTTCCCGCTTTTTGTCGAATTCTAGAGAGTTTTCGTGTTGAGTGGCGAAACTCAACGCCGACGCAACGCCTTCACACCACAGCGAAGAAATGATAACATTAAATATTTTATTTAAACGAGTGGGAATCGCACCCACAACCCGTCACGTTTACGCTTGTGCTCCTGCGCCACGAATGGCCTCAAGTCTTAATATTTTATAGATAACATAGCATCTACAGGTAGTATTAGTTCAGGGGAAAATCTGAAAATTATACATTTGTAGTTAAATTCTAAAAAAATATAGTCTTAAAAGGGTGGCAAAATTTCGTATTAAAGCCGTTAGTTCAAGTGAGGTATCAGGTATGAGATCAGATAAAAGGGCTCTGACTAAGCTATACCTAAATGTCATGAAAAGTTCGAGACCTCCAACTTTTGTACGGAACCCTCTGTTGGCGAGCCCGACTCGCACTTGTCCGTTTTTTTTTTCAAAGGAACAACTACTGATCTAGTGAAAGAAACTGCCCAATACTACATAAAGTTAGAATTAGGCATCAATATTATACTCTAAATACCTTTACCAAAAAATAGCTTAAACATGTATAAGACAAATTTATTAACATAATCGAAATTGCATATTCGAAGTTTCAACGCTTTACATGAAAGCTTATTAAAACTTTTAATTTTATAACAGGGTTGTATTTTACAACAGAGTTCTATTTTTTGTGAACTTTTCCCGCTGTACCGTAGTCAGCCTTTATTAAAATGCAAAATGGTTAAAAAGGCCGCTCAGTGCTTAATTGACATATGTGAATTTTTAATTTACTGTAGCTATTACGTGAATTTTATCTTTTTTGCTTTACCATCGCTCTACAGCTCTACATCGCTTGCATTTGTTGGGCCAAAGAAAATGTATAAAATATAAAATACCTACACTCCTTTTTACTTTTTAAATTATAACGATTTGTGTTACAATTAATTAAAAGCATAAAATATTAACAAAGAAGTCGTTGAAAATCCTGTTTGCCCATTCATCCTAGTAAATTGAGAAATTCTTTTTCTCTGTAGTCTTTTTTTTGCTTCTCTATAGTCCCCAAAGAAACAATATACAAAATTTCAACTTTCAGCGCCGCCCGCGAATTTTCGGCTGTGCGTTGGTTGTCAATAACTCAATAACGAAAGAGTTTTTTATATGTATACATAGGTCAGTATAGGGAAATATTAATTACAAACGATACCGTAAAACCCATCCATGATACCTATACAATACATACGTAATCAAATTTGGGGTACCTACTGCTAAAATTAAACATCTAATAGATTAATATTTGTAATTGACAAGAGTGCCAAATTGAATGTAGTACACACGAGGCTGTGCTCGTACTCCCAAGACGCCCTGCATGACCTTCCGTACCTGTTGCTCGCCCAGAGAAAGTGACGCGCCCGAAATGCGCCGCCGCCCTTGGTGATACCAGCACATACCACCACGCACATTCTACAGGAATAATTTATTTTATTGTTTCAATATTTATTATTAATATTTTATAGTAAGATAATTTTTATATATATTAAAAAATAACATTTACCATTTAATTCCTAAATCATAAATAAGTCTGTAGAAGACCATCAACAATTTTCCTTTCCAACCTTGACTTTTCATTCACGTGGGGACATGTAAACGTCGGAATGCATTCAACAGAACACGATGCACAATTAGATCAAGTGAGCTCAACGAGGCGTTTGACAAGTTACCTGTGGGGTAATAAATAAGGAGGAAGGTTGTCCCGCCCGGGTAACACTGGCCCGGGGAGCGGCAGTTTGCGCGAGACGCGCCACGGGCCGCGCGCCCCCGTACATCCTTTTATACGCGAATTAATAGTGATCTATATACATACATGTGTTGAAATAGTAGAGTTATATAGGTAAAGCTAAATTAATGAAGACCTGAAGGTTTTTTATTTGAAAATTATTTATTATTTTGGTTGTTATGTCGATATGTCGCTGGCGTTCGTATCGTATTAGAATTGTTTTTGTAGTAGGTTGTAAATTGAACGTAGTAAAATATTTTGGAGTAAAATTCGGTAAACTTTTAATGCAATTTTCATGATAATGAACGGTGCCGTTCGGGGTTCACACGTACCTCTCTACGACAATGACTTTTGTTATACAACTTAAAAGGATTATTTGGGCGAGCAGCTTAACATTTTCATAAACGAAAATGGGAGGTCTAATATTTTATGTTTCTTACAGATGACAAGCGACGAAAGCATTTATTTTAATCGTATGGCACATTTTAGTTATTTTAAATGAATATAATTACTTTTTATTCTAATTGCTAAATATATTTTTGAGTTCTTTCCACTGCATAAAAGCTACAAACAAAAAAATAAAATGTGTTTTCTGGAACATTTAACGCAAGAGTTAATGCAAATCGGTTTGGTTAGTATTACACATAATTTGATAGTACTGAGCAGATTTACAAACTGTGGTAGAAAATTGCTAATTTAAATAAGTCTGCAATCTTCTGTGATAATCTTTCTTGAGATAACTCGAGGCGCAACAGTTCGCTCGTAATCTAACACCGTTTCGTTCGTTTCTAGACGTGATTCTTACTCTTTTTTATATTAAGTGGCACTTACGTTTGATAGTAATATAATAAATATATATATATATATATATATATATATATATATATATATATATATAAGAAATATATTAGAAATGTATATATGATGTGCCTAGTTTCTAAGCGAAAAATTAAATTTACATGTCATCTGGGGTTCACTTGCGCCAAAATTAGGATAAATTTGCCCTTCGAGATATCCTTTTCGGTGACCCACTTTGCAGGTGCTCTCTCGTCACATCAGTCACTACATACTAGTCACACATATATATATGTGTAGATATAAACATATCACTCATATACATAATATATAGGTACCATATATTTTCTTAACGTATTCCGTCAACATTTACATTCATTATATTTGTCATTGATTTCGACTCTACCTTAAATTCCCCGAAGAGGATCTTCGATATCGGATCGAGTGACACAGTTTCTTAAATATACTTTGCATAGTAAGCGGTTCTTGGGGTGCTTTGGTGGTAAAAATTACCATGGTTTTATTTATTTATACTCGGCAGTGTTAAAAGAAAATAATGAGACATTTTTTATTTTTTTTTATTAGTAATTTCTTATGAATGATGGTAATTACACAAATTTTGCCAAATAACAAACTTTTGAAAAAGTAAATTAATAATAATTAAATAAAAAGTAAACTTTTAGAAACTTTAAGAAATGTAGAGTTACGTTATATCAGTCATATACTCGTATGTATACATGTTGTTTTATTTTCCATTATAAATTATATTAAATTAGTAACTTAACTTCACGATTTGTCTCTAGCGGGGTAGTCCGTCTCTATATACCTCTTTCGCCTCGTCTACTGTCATCAACCTCTTCATACATGCCCTCCGGGGGGTCCTCATGCTTTTTACGTGACCTTCCTCCAGTATCTTTGATACTGTGTTATCGAAGGTCAACCGAGGTCTCCTCCTACCTCTCTTACCAGTCACTTTTCCATCATAAATCTTTTTGCCATAAATTTATCACTCATTCGTTCGACGTGCCCAAACCAACTGAGCTTTATTCAATTTTTTTCGGAGCTACAAATTAAATTAATCAAGGTATTTTAAATTTATTTTTCTTATAACAATCAATAACACCTACAATAAAATTCAGTAAATTTTCAGCATAACGTGATGCTAATAGACACTGTACATAAAATAAAAAAATATAAAAACCCAACAAACTAAAAAAAACTTTATCTATAAGCAAAATTCTTTATTACTCATACTATAAAACAATAAATTGGACTCGACATAAACAAACGCCTACATACTACGTAGTACAACCGGCGCCCACGCAGCCGTCTACGGGCGGGGCTGTCTGGTGTAGAACTTTTTAGTTAGATTCCATACTTTAAAGATAATGACGACATTTATTATGTTAAACATTTATTGAACAAGGTTTTTTTTAAATACAAGGCATTTGTCGGTGTTATTGATTGATTTTAAATTAGAAATTGTACTTTTTTGTGAGTAATATATTTTCTAGGTAGATTCTTATAAATAAATATATTTTATATAATTAATAATCTATATTGTTGTCATTGATCAACAATTTTTGATTACGCTTTTGTAATGTAGTTTTAAAAAGTTAAAAAAATCAAGTATCGTTCACCAACTGCTAAAAATGCTATAGACTATCCAGCTCTGAACTATAAATCATATGGGTTCAAATTCCTAAATATGGAATAACCCTTTAAAAATGTTAAAAATATTGTTTCTTATCTATCGTTTTTGACAAGTCGACCTAATAAAAGCGGGCTAATAAAAAAAAATAATTGCATTCTATAAAGGCTCTAAATAGTATGATATAGAAGATAAAATATTATACATCGTGTTACATTTGTCGCACACTATAATTACTACATGTGTGTTATTAAAGCTATAAAACATATCTTTTTTTCTTGCGAATATTTTTTTATTTCAAAAGTTTCAAAAAACTGTTACTGTTATAATTTATCAAAATTTAAACACTATCTTATTTAACTTTGGTAAAACTATCCCTTCAACAATATACAAGCACAAATATGCATAGAATTTAGATCACATTTTATCGTACGGTTTAGTAATTCTATCTGAACTTTGGAATAGGAACCTCGCTAGTGCGTTTATAGTGGAATAGTTTACGATGCGGCGTCTGCGGTATATCGAATAAACCTTCATGTGACAGCCTTTATTAAATAAAACAGAAAAATCATTTACAGAATGTACGAAAACCATAATACAAATTAAACAACGAAATTTGACCTAAATAATTATAATAGATGCTGAGATATTTTCTTAACGTGTATTCAAAGTGAAATAACATTAAAATTCTAAATGAAGAAATAAAAAAAGAATAAAAATGAGTGGATTAGGCCCTCCTGGTGTGTGGGCGGCTCAGAAGCGCCTGGAGTCATGGGCCAGAGCTGCCAGGGAAAGGACTTCGAGCGCTAGCAGCGGACAAAGTCACAACTCTACTGATAGCTTCGGTGAAGATAAATCCCATGGAAGTCCAAGTGTATGTAAATGCAACATATTTTAAACATTTTATTATAATATCTTGAATAAATATATTTATATGAATTTTCAGTTTTATATTATAATTTTGCCTAAAAACAATGATCCATATCTTAAATCAAATCAAAAACATGAAGTTTTGTAAAATATAATAAATATAACAACGCTATCCAAAATGAAAGAAAGAAAATAAAAATAAAATAAAAAAGGATAAATGATGAACGTTTATATATCATATCATTCAAAAAGAACATCAATTTTTAATATATTTTCAGTTTAAGTGTTCTTACAAACGGCACTGTACGGTTAGTCGTATTTTAGTAGTAAATATTGATACTTACTTAAACTCGGTCGCGCTTACGATCGGCTAGTCGTAACATCCTTTACTCATAATATCGATTCGTGTTATATTTCTCTAGCTAAGTGTCAAATAAATGAAATTTCAGGAAAAAAAAATAATGTTTACAAAACTGAAAATGTGAAATTACTTACATGCCAATATGTAGTGTTAACCTATAATCATTCTTCTTAATAATAATACTACTAGTATTATTAAGAACAATGATTGTAGGTTAAAAAATAATGTGAAGCTAGTATACTATTATAGTAGTCGCTTCGCCCGCGTGGTCAAATGAATAGAACTCTGAGTTATGTATGACATATGACACATTCTAAGTGTTGTTCTTGAGGTAACACTGACTGGTGTTGACTGGAGCTGGGAGCTCGGTAGGTTATATTGAAATGTTAAACACGATGTAATATTGGGTTCATCCCTGAACCAGTACTTTTTGATATTAGCGGGTTAAACCAAACGAACTTTTCAGCTTCGTACGAATGCAATGTAATCGGGTTCAATCCATATCGAATCGAATATACTATAAATATTCGATGTAAGCTTTCACTTATTATATAACAAAAAATCAGCTTCACACTGTATCCTGCACACAGCAGGGTAGGCAGAGGGAACCTAGTGTTAAGATGCTCCGTTCCCCACTTTCTGCCGAATTCTGGAGGCATTGCGTGTTGAGTGGCAGAACTCAACGCCGCGCTTTGCCTCGACACCAGAGCAAAGAAATGGGAATATAAATTTAAGTAAATATTTTATCTCCTCGAGTGGGGATTGAACCCACAACCAATCGGTTTTACAGTCACATTTTGTGCCTGACTGGCCTCTGCTCGATATAACTTATTATATTGATTCGGTAATAAAAAAAGTCACAATATTGATAAAAAAATATAAAAAAGAAACACATACACCGTTACGTACGAACAATTATGACAAAACACTATACGAAGTTGTACCAGAACTCATTTTTACATTTCATAAAACGTCGACTCCCTTTTGTTTTACACTATAAAACAACGGTAAGAGCTCGGTGTACCACTCTCAGTTTGACTTCATTCCCATTTCCTTGCTTTCTATTTACCTGGGCAACTTTTTAATTAATTACTCCTAGTTTTTCCAAGAGCTATATGCATGTTCGTGGCACAGTTACATAAGATGAGAGCGTGTAAAGTAGAAAATGTTAGCACTTGTTTTATACATGTTTTTATTTATTTTTATTTTTTTTTCAAACTATCGCCGTAGACTTAAAAAATATAAAATCAAAATTGGATGTCTCAAGGTTTTTCTGAAATTCAATCTTAGCTTAGGCAGAGCCGTTTTATGTGATACCTCACCTGAACTAGTGGCTTTAATACCAAATTTTGTCCCTTTTTAAGGCTATTATTTTTTAGGATTTAACCACAAATGTATAATTTTCATTTTTTTCCTGAATTAGTACTACCTGTAGATGCCAGTTGCTAAATTTCATAATTGGTTCAACCGGAAATATCCTATTAATTTAGATTCCTATTATAGTGTCGAAATACGTGTTATTTGCGATATAAACGGTCGTATTTTTTTAATAAATATAGAAATATATTTTTTTCAAGATATTAAGGGACCATAGACTTGAGTATATGGTGTCAATTTTAACACGATATCTCCAAAAGTTCCTAAGCTATAAGGCTCTTGACAGACAGACAGACATCTTATAAGGGTTCCTTTTTTAAAGGTACGGAACCCTAAAAATGTTTTTTTTTTTCTCTGTATTTTTTTATAGAATCGTAAACTATACATTTCATCACGTGATGATCTTCAGCACAGTTGTTGTGCATGGGCCTACAAAGGAAGGAAGGAAAAAAAAATATTCGAAATGATCAAAATCAATAAGTTAATTTAGTTGGTAGTGTAGCAACGCACGCAGGGTATAGATATTTTATTTATAGTTTTATCATCGTATTACTTTAACCCATGCAGTTATCGCTGCAGAAATAATTAAATATATGTAAGTACATTGTACTACAAAAATATTCAGTTTCATTAGTTCCAAAATAAAGTCCGCGACACCCTATATCTATCTCTTATAAATAAGTCACAATAAGGCATTATGTGACAAAAAAATATTGTAAATAAGTATTTAAATTGGACGTATATTTTTCGTGAAAATGTAAAATTAAAATATTTCAACTTTCTGATTAAGGCCGCAAGCAGCCACATAATGCTTGCATTTTCTCTAAACTCTATGAAAAATGATTGAATATATATATTATATAATCAATCTTATAGCAAATGCAGCATTATAAAGTATTTATAGGTGATATAAGGGCGAAGATGCGAATGGGCCGCTAGTTTAAAAATAAAAATCAAATATTACGTATCGACTTACTGGGCAAATCGCATCAGAACCACTTCTCTCAAGACGTAGCGTCGTAGACACTCTAAAGCTAAACCAACCTACATAGATATACCTAGGTTAAATGTGGTTAGTATTAGTTTTTACTAATGTCGTTTGTAAATATAGTAATAGAACTAAATCTCATTTTCTTAAGTACTTTTTCATTTATTTAAAAGATTTAAATTTTACCTGTATATTTTTTTTGTTCGGCCAGAGTATGTATATTCCATTTACCATTGTTTTAAGTTTTAAGCATAATTGTTTTAAGCAAAAGATCTTCTTACTTACTACAATTCTTATTTACTACATTATTTTTAGAAACATTACTTTTACGTCACCACGTAAAAGTACTTTGTTCCCCATTTTCCACCGAAAATGGGGAACAAAGTGCCTTAACACTAAGTTCCCTCTGCCTACTCTGTTTGCGGGATACAGTGTGAACTGTACATTTTTTTTATTTATTTATTACTATCAAATATCCATACAAATATAATTTTACAATGATAAGACACTACAAAAAACCACGAAGTTTCGAATACCATAATTCGTCTAAATTATAGATTTAAATGATAATAATAATTTTACTAAATTCTTTTATTTTTTATTATTTTAGTGTCCAAATTATTTATTAAGTAAGGAACCATGATATCCTGGTGCGCTGACCGTATTTGTTATTAGCTGATAATGAAACTAGTCTATTTTGTGTCATATTGCGTGTTGCAATTTTATGAGAAATTTTATTTTGAAACTGCAAGTCAATTCAATTTTCTTTTAATATTGTAAATTTAACTTTATCGTAAATGGGAATAACTTGGCAGTATTTAAAGAAAAAGTTTTCTTCAGTAGTCTCTTACAATTTGATTTTTAAAGGGACGATGTTTTTTAATATTCTAACCTGTAACCGATATATGTACCTAACTCAAGTATGCTTTGTCAGTTCTGCCATAACTACTAAGTTCATATGAAATAATTGAATCAGCTAATGCGTTATATAGCATTATCTTAGTCTTATACTTTAAACTACTTATTACTTAATGAAAATATTTGCCAAAAATGATCTTCGTTTATCACATACATAATTAATATGTTTATGCCAGTTAAAGTTGTGATCAATTGTTAATCCTAAATAATAATAATAAATACTTCGAAAATTTATAAACGGGAGTACAGACCAAAGTGAATTGATAGTATACTGTTCTCTCTCTGAGCGTGCCCTTTCATGCTATATAAAACATAACACTAATATATTTAAATATTGAAAATGAAAAGTATATATACAAACACTTTTTTTTATATAACATTATTTATTTATTATAAAAAAACCGTATTTAAAATTTAACGCTGCATTAGTTCATAGAAAGTGTTCAATTACTAGCACTAGCTTTAATCGGTTTCCGATTCAACACATGCACGAACAAAGAAATAAAAGGAACTAAAGCAACACTTGTACTTCAACGGCTTTCATAATGACGTTTACAAAATGTCCTCGTTCAATTTAAATTGGATTCTTGTAAAAAAATCTGTTCACAATTTAAGAATTAGGCCAATTATTCGGGTACTCGTACCAATTTTTGAAAATTTGATATTTTAAAATTTTAATTTAAGCCTTTGTCTTCTGTATTACGTGTATTAGACGGAGCTGTTCAATACTAAGGAATTGAGAATTGAGTTCTCTTATTCTTAGATAGGAATTCGGAATAGTTAGTTAGAATATTACTTAATAGTCTAAGTAACTGGACTACTTAGACTACTAAGTAGTAGTCTAACTAACCAAATTGACCTACGCGCACTTAGTATTGACCCGTGCTATGATGGGTTCAATGTACACATATAACAATAGCAAAATAAATCAATTGAGTTCAATGAACTGAACTAATTTTCATCTAAATATTTATAAAATCAAATCAGCTTCACGCTGTATCCCGCACACAGCAGGGTAGGCAGAGAGTGAGAGAGAGACCTAGTGTTAAGACACTGCGTTCCCCACTTTCTGCCGAATTCTGGAGGCATTGCGTGTTCAGTGGCAGAACTCAACGCCGCGTTTAGCCTCGACACCAGAGCGAAGAAATGGAAATATCAATTTAAGTAAATATTTCATCTCCTCGAGTGCGGATCGAACCCACAACCAGTCGGTTTTACAGTCACACTTCGTGCCGCTGAACACGACACGACTGGCCTAGCCTCTAAATATTTATTTTAATAATAAATCAAATAACCCACGAAAGGGCGTTAGTGTGTTAAAGATTATAACGGATCACGAATATCCATTATCCTTTCAATTAAGAGATAAAACAATATCATCAAATTCAAAGTAAACTCATCGTCGCCACAGTGGGTATCGCAAAGAGTAAAATGCATTAGGGTGTGGTAAAACAAAGCCAATTATATCGCGTCCGAAGCACTAATAAATTATGTGTGGAAAACATCGGAATGAAAAATGTACACCACGACAGGAGACGGTCCTGTTCCATTATTTATGGAACGTCTTAAAATATTTATTAAAGTAGCACTACAATATGCATATTCATTTACATAGTTAATGTTTTATATTTTGTAGAGATTTTTATTTTATTTTCATTTACCAGTTATAGGTAAATGATTGTGGTGAATGTGTCTTCTTTTTTTATATTCCACAGTATGGGAGGCAGAAACAGCTTGCATCAGTCCTTTATCCAAATTCCATTTAACTTAGATATATTATACATATATGTTTTGAAGAAGCCAAAGTATCTATACATATAAAAAATGTTACTGATCGCTTCCGGTACATGCACAATATATGAGAAAAAAATATACTTTGGAACAAAATGAGTAAGAAAAGCACGGGCTGTAACTTGACAAACATTAAATTTATGATGGCTCTAGAAAAGAGTGAAGGGACAATTCATAATTTTATAAAATTTTAGAAATTTACTTTTCCATTCATATGAAGTCCTGAACATCTCTACATGAGTCCACATATACATACATATCTATACTATAGTAAAATCGTAACTGATCAGGGTCTGTACATCATCTCATAACGTAATAGAACCAAATAAAATTAATTTTAAATTTGTCTGTTCTTCCGTGCTTCTGTTGATGCTAATCTCAGGATCGACTTAACCGATTTAATTACACTTTTCATTATTATATTTCGGCTAGTTTTCCTTTACATTTAGTCTTTGTTTTATTTCAGATTTATAAATAAAAAAAGGTATACCATTTCAAAGTATGTTGTTCGACAAAACTGATATAGATAAATAAATGTTTTATTAAATTGGCTGAAACTTTACTTTTCAATATAGGTATAGATATTGTTTCTTAAATCATATTACTAATAAAAAACAAAAGGATTGAAGATTAGTAAAATAATAATTATTAATTATGTACTTAGTTCAAGAACAAGTACTAGAATTGTCTATCTTTGATTTAAAATACGTGTTTTTTTCAAGTGGATATAGTTATTTACACGACACTAATACATTATAAAACAATTTAAGAAAAAATGTCTGACTCTCCTTCTGTTTGCCAGGGTTAATCCCCGGAACAGCAAAACCGATTTTTATGGGACTTCCACTGTAAGGTATAGATTAGTTTTTATTACGAAATTCCTACCTAAATGCAAATAAAATCCCTTAAGATTTAAATTATAGTTTGTAAATTGTAAAATAGTATAAATTATTATAATAAAATAATCAATGGGAACGGAGTGTTTTAACATTAGGTTCGCCGGTTATCTCTGCCTACCCCGCTATGAACGAGATATAGCTTAAAGCAAAAAATATATATTCGTATAGTTCAAGCAGGCAAAGCCGCGCTGGAGCCGCTAGTTTTAAATATAAACAAGAATGTAAATCCAGTAGCGTATATACTCAAACATTTGCCAACTGCGTCACAACTACAACATTCAAATATTGTATTGTAATTAATTTAATTATTTCAGCAAATTTTTTAGAAATGTACACGTTTCATATAATATTATGAATATCATAGGTATATTAAATAATAATTTTAACAAATGCGTTAGAAATATCATTAAAGTAAAAATTTGAAACAACGCGACTAAGGCCACTGCACATAAAATCGATAAAAATATTTTTCCCAAGCAACTTCAAGCTTTTATTTAACTTGCCTTGATAGTCAGTATATGTGGGTCGAATTTTTCAATTGGATTTTAAACGAGTTATCTCCAATCGATTAGAGTCATTTTTTGTATATATTTTTTCGCGCGCTTAATTCCAAATCCAATATGGCCAATTAGACATTATAAAATGGAAATCGATGATCCCTAGATAACCGTAAATGAAAAATCACAGAAGTTTTTGTTATTATTTTGACTACTACTACTAAGAAGTGTAGATTTTTTCTTTTTTTTTTCAAAATTAAAAAAAAATGTTATTCACGCGTTTTTAAACGTACACGTATCGATTTTGTAATCGAGAACTATCCTTGTTAGTAGTTCAAAACAGCAATAAAAGAAATTTGCTATTTTTCACTTACAATTCTTTACCTAGAATAAACTGTCGCGATATTTTATTTAACAAATGAACAATAATTTTTAAATAATGTTATATATAGCGATAATTTACAAATAAAATGATATGTATGATATCAACAGTATGGAAGAACCTGAACGTGACTAGGTGTGAAGGTATAGTCGCTAACGAGCGCGCACGACTTGTCTTACAGGTTTGCGCCACACCCTATCATATACAGAATATTGTAATTATTCATAAGCTATCAAACTAAGCCATTAAACTTATGGCAATCAAAGTATATTTTCGTATTTTTTTAAGTGTTACTACTGTATTCCGTATACAGCAGTGTAGACAGCGGGCATCTAGTGTTAAGACACTCCGTTCCCGCCGCTCAATTTTTGAGATATTGTGTGTTGAGTGTCGAAACTTGGCTTCGCGCTTTGTCTTGTTACCAGAGCGGGGAAATAAATAAAATCCATCGCTGAGCGCGGTGTGGGTTCGATTAATTGAAGTATTTAACATTTTATTTTTTTTGGCTCTGGCAAGGATGCAAAGCGCACCGTTAAGTTCCGGTACTCAACACGCAATGCCTCGAGATTTCGGCAAAAAATTGAAGAGCGGAAGTATCATAATAGAAGACTGAAATGTAGTTTCTTCTGCCTACCTCTACGCGGGATATGACGTGAACCTTGTCTCCATTATACACATTTACTTCGGCCATCGCCGTCTATGCTATAAATTTAAAAATCATTATAATTTACTAGTGAGCGCGCGCGGCTTCGCCCGCTTATTTGGACACTTAGGGGTGAATTCTAAAAAAACCACGAAACACGTGTTCTATAAAATATTTTTAATAGTCTGAATTATTTTTTTTATAAAAATCGATGGTGATTTAAAGATTTTTCCATTCTATTTTCAACCCCTTATTTGCACCCTTAGGGGGTGAATTCTAAAAAACCATGAAACACGTGTTCAATGAAATATTTTTAAGAGTCTGAATTTCAAATTTTATAAAAATCGGTACAGATTAAATTTTTTTTCCATACAAACTTTCAACCCCTATTTCATCCCTTTAGGGTTAAAATTTTTCAAATTCCCTTCTTAGTGGATGTCCAGAATATGAAAATAAACATCTGCCCAAATTTCACGTTTCTACCATCAGCGGTTACGGCTCTGCGTGCGTCTTACCTCAGTCAGTCAGCACAAGTCCTTTTATATATATAGATTATCACCCATTACGTCCTCTTAGCTCCTTTGCGTTCTTTTGACGTAGGCATCTAATTTGAATTCATGTAGTCATTTTAGGTTCGACTTCCACTTATTACTACGTTCCACATTTTTTTTTAATATAACACCACGAATTTGTATTGTTTGTGACTTTTTCACTTTTTTTCTATTTAATTGAGATTATTGATTTTTTTTATTGAAATTATGAAAATAGAAACAGTTCAGTATTTCGTTCTAAGTTTATGAGAGTACACAAATAATCCACATTCATTATTCCAATATGGTTATTTGATGGTAATCGTTGTTGCTACCAATTAAATTACATTGTCATTTTAAATAGATAATAGAGATTATGAAAGATATGAGATAGTAAAATTGTTGTGAATTGTTCATCAAGGTATGAAAAGTATCAGAATCTATTAAAGTATGCTCAATGAAACCATCTCTCTGGATTCCTCTTCTTTTAACACTCAATTTTTTTATTTTATAAATAACATCATATTTTAATTACAGGAGATGTTAATACCCAAAGAGCAATGCCGAGTGCAGCCGCTGAGCGAGACGCGGACTGCGACGTCGCTACCTCACGCAAGGCTTGCAAGGACACCCTCCATATCTTCTCAGAGCAGTCTTGACAGCGGCACTTCGAGGGCAACTGTAAGTTATATCATATTATGTAGGTATACAAAATTTGTATAGGAATAGACCAACGTTGTGAAAACTGGAATTTAATTTATTAGGCTTAAATGTCTCTTAATAAAAATCTTTTAATATTTTCCTCCGCTTTACTGGGAACAATTATGCTATTAATAAGACAAATTGATTTTAATACGGAAGCCAAAATGGTCATCAGTTTTTATGACATGAATGACGCGGGGCTAAAATAAATAAACAAAATACGGAATATACAGGTCTATGCGAAATATGGGACATAGAGGTTTACATGTCAGTTGTCAGTGGTAAAATTACATTAAAAAAATCTTAAAAACTACACTGAGAAGCATATTCTTTTCGTCATCCTGGTCAAAGTTTGACCTTAACGTTGCAAGATGTTCTAGCAAAGATAGACAAATGGGGCTAATAAAAGCTTGTAAAACATATAGTAAACGTTAGTGACGATATAATATTATATATATATATATCTGTATNACTTAAATGTAAGGTAAAGTATGTAAAAGACAATAATATTCACAATATTTCATACATTGCCTGGACGCCACAGGTATTCTATACATTGCCGAGCTATTGTATAGAATGCTAAATTATACATATTGGTAGTTGTATATATAAATTTTATTGTATATATATATATATATATATATATATATGGTGTATTTTTTACCGTGAGATCAAGACGAAAGAATGCGACTATATTCAGATCAGTGACCGTTGCAATTTGCAATTTAAATGTCTCCAAGTAGACAAGATACAGATCCCGGCTTAGTTTACAGTTTATTTAAAATCATAAAGAAATATAATTTTTAGAACCAAATCATAATATTGTTTTTATCCTATGATATTTAGTTGGCTACTTAGAATCAATTAGTAATGAGATTTCAGTGAGGAGCAGCGCGACTGCGCTGTATTGACTATTGAGTTTAAATCAATTTACACAAGGACCAGCAGGTCAGTTCTCACTTATCGAAAACTTAAAGTGACGAACTGATGTCGTGTATAACTTTACTAAATTAACTACGTCGAAATTTATAGATAAACAGTCACATTCTGAAATTGTATTTTAACGTAATAAATAATTGTGATGTAGGTATTATTATATATTGAATGGTTTATCGTTTCAAATATGGATATTTTTACATCTTTTTTTATTTTGATTGTTAGCACGAGACTTACATGTGGCAATCTCTTGCCTGAATTGTATTTATTAGCCTCTTTCTGCAACTATAATCCATAGAAAACATAAGAAACACTAGCGTTTTCTGATATGCGAGGTTCTTATAATTATTTGTTTTGTTTATTATTTCTTACACTACGGAGTACGGTCACATGGAACTTTTGCTATAATAGATAAAACATTCCTTTTAAATATAAACACATTTAAATATTAACGATCATAGGTTTAGAAGGCTAATAGCAGAAAATACAAAATTTTAATATATGAAGCTTTATTGGCTTAATCACTCCAACGTATATCTTTACGTTACGTTGGAGTGATACTGGTAGATGTAACTTTTTATGTCAACAAATAAAATCTCGATGTATTACTATACAAACATATATTGGGAACTTTCTAGAAAAATTGAAAAATACCAACTAACTAAACAAGAAAATTGAATAACATATATATAAGTGCAAAGTTTTACATTACACAACATAGAACTTGCCAACAACTATTCCAATGTTATCGAGAATACTTTTAAATTGTAAACAGGCATGCATACCGACTTGCTGTTTGTTATTTTCAACATTTCAGTAACTTATTCAGATGCTTTTCTAAGAATTATAAATGAAAAATCTATAACGAAATATCATGTAACGACATGATATATCTTTATAGATTTTTTGCTGTTCAACACAAACACAAGAACACATGGCATTTTTATAAAATAACTAATTCAAATTAATTCAGCTTCACGCTGTATCCTGCACAGAGCAGAGTAGGCATAGATAACGCAGTGTTGAGACACTCCGTTTCCCATTTTCCGCCAAATTGTAGAGGCATTGCATGTTGAGTGGCGGAACTTAACGCCTCACTACTCTACTAAGTACTAGTATGTTTATGAACTGGTAAAATAAAATAAATCAATAAATTTTGTATTAAATGAAGTAATCATCTGTGTTTCATCAGAAACGTACGACCGTTCCATTCTGCCGAGTGTGATTGCATACTTGTCAACAACGCCTTGTGACAGTATCAATCACAACGCTGACAGTTTCAGTTAGGCGCCATCTGAGATTATAGAGATACGAAAAATATTTTTGTAAAGGAACCATTTATCATTACTAAAAGTGTAACATTTTTAAAACAATATCATGAATTAAATTTTTCAAAATTGTAACTATTTATACTTATTTAGAAAACGTATAAACATTTTAACGTAGCGGGACTCGAACCCGCGCCTACTGGAAACCGACCAGGCGCTCTGACCACTAAGCCATACGTTCTCGTTGAAATTTTTATGAGTTTGTTACAACTTATTTTATGTTGTTAGCATCTCTGTAGGGAGATTTTTACAAATTTCCGCTACCCAAAGATAATTACTAAGTTACTTTTCTTCCCTAAGTGTGGAATAACACTTTAAAAGATGTTAAAAATGTAACTATTTACTTTGTTCTACGCTTACCCATATATCTAGCGTATCGTATAAACTACCAAATGTACTAGAACTTGCATGCAGATGTTATATTTAGCATCTAAATTAATTTCGTTTTCCCTTATAAGTCTCTCGCTTTATTAGGATCAGGTGCGGGAACTGTGTGCAGCGGGTATGTGTGCGCATTTAAAATATTTTATTTTTAAGAGGCGGCATACCCCATCCTCAGTGCTCGCCGCGTTGTGCTTCCAAGGCGCTCAAGTGGAAGCGATCAAGCACGCCATTTTAGTTTCACATACTAGTGAAGATTTTTGCCAAAACACGTACGATATTTTACCATATTGTACGTGTAATGTTTTTTATCCATGTGGTCTCGTTTTGATAATGACATAATTTTGAGCTTTTAAAATAATGCAATAAATAATGACATTTACAAAACTCTGTTGCTGCATGCGTTATTGTATGCGGGTAACGCAGTTGAGCGGAATAAATGTGCCTATACATATAATAGTTCCTATTTTTGTTTCAGAGTTCAAAAACTATCAACAATGCCTTAAAATTATCTATAAGGAAGGCCTTGATTGTAGCCACCATATTATTATTTACAGTTAGTAAGCGAAAAGCTTCATTTCAAGTTTGATTTATTAAAATCAGCTTCACCCTGTATCCCGCACACAGCAGGATAGGCAGAGGGAACCTAGTTTTAAGACACTCCGTTCCTCATTTTCTGCCGAATTCTGGAGCCATTGCGTGTTGTTGACATTCACCAATGTCATACCAAGATACGATGTGATTGAGTTTCGTTTTATGAATAAATTTTAAATTTTATGGCGCAATAAAGCTTATGTGCGCACGCTTACCCCACATACATAACTTAATACCTTGTACCTACGATAGAAAATACGAAACATGTATACTATCATTTAACCTTTTCACCTTAAATTCGTCTCTCGTTTTAGATTAAGGCTTTGAATTTGCCCTAAATTGGATAGGTTCATAAGTAGTGACTACAAATTCAGGTCCGAGACTTACTCGTATCTAATATGATGACTTGTAACTTGCGTTTAGACTTGTTATAAAAATTACAGTGTGTGTGCTTAAATATATTTAAAAAAAATTATAATAACAGTGAGTTGTTATTTATAAGTACTATATTATTATAAATTATTATTGTTATGAGAGAGTATATATATGTATAATGTACATACAGATAATACATACCAAGAGAACCTTTTTTATTTAAAATTTTTGGTTCAATTAAAGTTATAGCAAAAGTAAAAAAATATTATACTTATTTAGAAAACGTATAAAAATTTGAACGCAGCGGGACTCGAACCCGCGCCTCCTGGAAACCGACCAGGTCGGTTTCCAGGAGGCGCGGGTTCGAGTCCCGCTGCGTTCAAAATTTTTATACGTTTTCTAAATAAGTATTTTTCTTTCCTAAGTGTGGAATAACACTTTAAAAATGTTTAAAAAAAAAAAATAAAAAAAATATTATTTTTCATTTACATTTTCTTTTTACTTCTTGTCGCAAGCGAAAAGCCACGTACCAACCTCATACGAAATATTACTACGAGCCCTTTTGTCTAAATCATTGGTTCCCAACCAGTGGTCCGCAGAGGCCTAAATATGGTCCGCGAACGATTTTAATTTTATGACTGGAGATGGTGATGCGAAGTTTCTGTTTGATTATCACAGTTAATTCTTATTATACCTATATGCATAGTAGTCCCTGCTACCAAGAATGATATAAAAGTGGTCCTTGATCAATAAAAGGTTGGGAACCCCTGGTCTAAATAGATTTATGACGACAATGGCATCTTAAATTTAGCCCTACTATCTTATTCTTATGAAAGGACTTTCTGTTTACGACTTTGCATAGATTTTCTTTATAAGATAAGGGAATCTTTTTGATGATGTGTATAAATACATTTTTTTGAAACCTATAGACAGAATATAAGATATAAATCTATAGGCAGAATAGATGCATATAGTTAACACAAGATTCGTGATTTCATTTAAGGCAAAAATTGCATATAGCAGGGTAGGCAAAGGGAACCTAATTTTAAAATACTTCCTTCTTTGAGTTCTTTTCTTGAATTTTTCGAAGTATTGCGTGTTACTTTTGTGCCAGATCGATGAAATAAAAATATTAATAAATAATAATTCATTCTAACCTACAACCGCTGCGTTACAGTCACACCCTTGTGCCACCGCGCCACGACGGCTTAAAAAATTGACAGAGTAAAATGCTCATTGATATGATATCTATATGATATAATTATAATAAAAAAAAGCTAAAACTATCGGGTTCACTGGTTTAATTGTTTATATCACAAATTACATTGCACTACACATTATTAGCCACTTTTCAAAAGACTGATCTAAAAACTAGATAAAGTTATCATTTTATCAAGATTCATCATCAAAATATATGACAAAACTAAAACGACTATCTTGTATGTGGAATAACGTAGTTTGTCTCTAGTACTACCTACTTATGGCGTTCAATTTTCCTTAAAATAAACAAATATATGATACTTACATATATACACGATTAGTAATTTAATAACTCTACAAATTACATCAAAGTCTTATTTAAATTATAATATAAAATTTTAATATATTTTCTATATAAAATTAATGAACATTGAAATTTCTCCATTGTTTTACTTTTTGAACGTTTAAAACAATTAATTACTAAGTCCTTTCACAAAGGAAACAGGTCTTCGAACCTTTTGTGGCGAGCATTTTGTTATTCGTTGCAAGTCACGAACATATTTTAAATGACCCAAAATGTTTTTTGGTTCAAAAAGGTCAAAGCTGTCAAGGTGTAAAGGTGTAACGTATTTAGTATAGATATTCGACGCACTTTTAGCTTTAGTTGATTTTAAAATTATATTTTAAATTTAATATTATATTAATAACTAATATACAGATCTCCATACTGAATTTCATTAATTTAATTTTGTATACTGGTTATTGGCGTCGTCTGAAATTGAATCCTGAAAGAGTTTACATCTGGACCCATTAAGCATAATGTTTACAAAAGATTAAGCTTAATAACATTTTTATATAAATAATAAACTTAAAAAAATAGTTTCACGTTGTATCCCGCACATAGCAGGGGAAGTAGAGGGAACCTACCCAGACACTTCGTTCCCCACTTTCCGCCGATTTAACAACCTAACCTATAAACTTTTAAATATTTTTTAGGGTGCTAGAAACATTTTCAATTGGAAAGACAAAGAGGACCTAGTATTACAGCACATTGTTCTCTATTCGCATATTCCGAATTCCTTGCCGAGAGACTGGCCCCACATTGCAATTTATTAAGCCAGTACGATCGGGATACGAAAAGGAAGGCAAAATGGTGACCCTAAGAAAAATCCACTCGTAATCAATAATCAATTTTATTTTAGGAACTTTTATTCGAACGTGCTTATTTAGGGTCAGTCTATAGATCTCCATTAATAGTTCATACAGTAGTATGTTATATACAGTACTTACTGTATATAACACTACTAAAAGTGTTAGTATAAAACCATAACATCCCATAACACTTTAAATCAATTGTATTACTGAAAAAATAATGAATTTTTCATACTTATCTTTGAATAAAATACTTATTTAGAAAACGTACGAAAATTTGTAACAGAAAATTGTAAAAATGTCCCTACAGAGATGCTAACAACATAAATAAGTTGTAACAAGCGTATAAAAAATATCGGCGTAGCTTGATGAGAACGTATGGTTTAGTGGTCAGAGCGCCTGGTCGGTTTTCAAGAGGCGCGGGTCCGAGCCCCACAACGTTCAAATTTTCGTACGTCTTCTAAATAAGTATTTTTCTTTCCTAAGTTTTTACATTTTTAAAATGTTATTACACACATTTTAAAAATGTAAAAATTCTTTAAATAAAATTTTATTAAAAAAGCTATTACACAAAAATAAATGAAATTAAATTTAAACCTATCTCCAAATTACTTACATCAAAAAAACCCGTGAATTTTTTTAGTAACTACATAGCATTTCACATTAATTTAAATCTATTTAAAATGACAATATTTCATTTACAATAATAGTACACTAAAACTCCAAAATTCGAAATCGTGATTTCGCAACTATTAACATTAGTGCCAGCGTAGCGCTATAAATGCGAAACTTAATTAGGTACTCTAGAGCAATGCAACCTACAACATGGATAGAGCTCTACACATATATGGTCACGTAAAACAGAGGTAGAGTCAACTATAAGCGTTGGTTTTGTCACGTATAATACACAAAGGGTGGTGACAACGCATGTTCGAATTTGCTATGTTCTGACGGAATTCGTGATGAGAACAGTAAGCAGATCAACGTGTCGCACTCCTCGTGTAGAGTCGTCAATCAAGATTATTTATTATTTATTGTTGAACTGAAGGTTTTTATACTGTTTTGTAGTTGTATAAGTAGCTTTTTGTAAGGATATTGGGGATTCGTATTCAGTTGTGTACATTACTAATTACTATTTACTTTATGTTTGAGAACAATTTTGGCATTAACGTTCAATAAATTTTCAATCTTTTTAGTAAAAATATGCTTTAAAATATTTTTAACATACTTATTTAGAAAACGTATAAAAATTTGAACGCAGCGGGACTCGAACCCGCGCCTCCTGGAAACCGACCAGGCGCTCTGACTACTAAGCCATGCGTTCTCGCCAGTGGCGTAGCTAGGGTATTTGCTGCCTGGTGCAGCTTAGGACTTGATGCCCTTTAAAATGGTCAAAATATTTTCAGATTTCAAAACACAGTAAAGTAGATATATACGGCATTCAGAGGGTGCACTGACTAATATCTGCCCGATATTTGTTCTTGGGCATACGAGTATGCGACCCCGGATCTTCGAGCCACCACTTGTTATAACCTCCGTCCAAGTGTCCTCCGTAAAAGTGGTGTCCCCCTTCTTTTAATCCCCTCCTTTTTCCTACCCTCTCCTTCTACCCATCCTTCCCCCTTTTCTCGGTTTCTCCCCACAAAGGGGTTTTGGAGGTCAGATGGCAGTCGCTCCATTTAAAAACCGTCATCCGCCGCTACAATGGAAAGTTCGCATATGAAACTGGGTACGGCTAGGGCGTCGCCGCTAAACGACGCGCATGCACATCGCCCTACACCTGCGATAAGTGGGCAAGGGCTACCGTGTCAAGTACGGGCACGGCTAAAGACGCAAGTACCCAGACGGAAACTCCGCTTTGCAACGTGGAATATTGGCTCTCTAACCGGACGATGCAGGGAACACGCAGATGTACTCACGAGACGTACTCAACTCAAATAGACTACTTATTGACCAGACGGTGTCATATGGGCAGGGTAACTAATTGTAAGGTCATTCCAGGCGGAAGCCTAACGGCCTAA
>JAAIXJ010001729.1:213801-250388 GCA_013403705.1 Heliconius hermathena
GAAATCGTTGGGCTCTCTTGGTGTGCTCATGCTTACTGTCCTTTTTAACCATATCTTGAACACTGGAAAGATGCCACACCAGTGGCGGCTTAGCTTCATTACCCCTATTTACAAGGGAAGGGGCAGTGTTCAAGATTGTGGTAGTTATAGGGGCATTAAGCTTATGAGTCATACCATGAAGCTCTTCGAGCGCATGATCGACCTCAGGCTCCGCCGCGAGTGTACTATCTCTGAGTCTCAATATGGATTTCAGCCAGGATCGGGCACTATGGACGCCGTTTTCGCCCTCAGAACATTGATGGAGGCATACAGGGAAAAAAGGAGAGCTCTGCATGTGGCCTTTTTAGATCTGCAGAAGGCCTTTGACTGTGTGCCTCGTGAGTGTATCTGGTGGGCGTTGCGATCCAAAGGGATCCCTGAGGCCTATATTGAGATTATCAGAGACATGTACCACAATTCCGCTTCTATGGTTAGGACTGCTGTTGGCGACACTAAACCCTTCCAGATTACAGTAGGGGTTCACCAGGGCTCGGCTCTTAGTCCGTTCTTATTCAATGTGGTGCTCGATACTGTCTAGGCTCACATTCAAGACCAGACTCCATGGCTGATGATGTATGCCGATGATATAGCACTCATTGACGAGAACCGACTGATGCTGGAGCGTAAAGTGAACCTGTGGAAGGGTACGCTTGAGAACGGCGGTGTTAAACTAAATGTGTCGAAGACCGAGTACATGGCCTGCGGGAGCCCGGACTCGAGAACTATCTTTATAGGTCCTGAACCAGCCATTAAGTCAGGAAAGATCAGGTACCTTGGATCCGTTATGCACGAGTCTGGAGGCATCGATCACGATGTCTATAGCCGGATAAGCACTGCTTGGGCCAAATGACGGGAGGTCACTGGTGTGATCTGCAAGCGCAGGATACCACCCAAACTCAAGGGTCTGATATACAAGAGCATCATTCGGCCGGTTCTTTTATACGGCAGCGAATGTTGGCCGGCACTATCTTGGCACACTCAGGAGCTTCACGTCGTCGATGAAGATGCTGAGGAGGACACAACAAAGTCATTCGAGGTAGTCTTGGAGTCCGTGGCGTAGCGGATAAGCTCCAAGAGCGTCACCCGAGTTGGTTTGGTCACGTTACGCGCCGATCTAAGAACTATGTCCGATACAAGTGCCATGCTATATCAGTCCCTGGAGTGAGACCTCTCGGACGCCCAAGGAAGCGCTGGTTGGATGTCGTGATGCAGGACATGAGAGCCAATGGTCTAACCACCGAGGACGCTAAAGACCGTGCAAAGTGGAGTAGGTTGAGCAGGAAGGCAGACCCTGGTAAAAGCCGAGATTAATGCCAGGAAGAAGGAGTAAAATAGATATATAATTTTTTATTGCTTCAGAAGTATAATAATTACTTATATATAAGTTATAACATTAGATCTCGGTAAAAATTATTGCAAAAATTTAAAAACGGATATTACGCGCTTTTTGATTAGCAAAGTCATTAATCACATTTTCAAAATCTATAGTATCTACTAGTTCATGTTCGATTGACATGATAGCGAGATTATATTTTTCATTTTCATTCTCTCATTTTTCTTGTACATTTCTTGATTCTAGATTGAAAAAAAATTAGAAGAATTGATCGTAGACTTTGATGCCCCTTTCCTTTCCCTGGTTCTCGCCAAGCTGCGTCGAAATTTTTATACGCTTTTTACAACTTATTTATGTTGTTAGTATCTCTGTACTACATAAATAAGTTGTAACAAGCGTATAAAAATTTCGACGCAGCTTGGCGAGAACGCATGGCTTAGTGGTCAGAGCGCCTGGTCGGTTTCCAGGAGGCGCGGGTTCGAGTCCCGCTGCGTTCAAATTTTTATACGTTTTCTAAATAAGTATTTTTCTTTCCTAAGTGTGGAATAACACTTTAAAAATGTTTAAAAAATATTTTTAACATTTTTAAAGTGTTATTCCACACTTAGGCTTTGCTTTAAAATATATTACAATTATGAAATTGGTAATACGTTTTGAAAATTAAATTAAATTTTAAAGTTCTGTTTATCTGATTTACAAAACTGAATCGAATATGCAAATTTGATGTAAAAAGCATTTGTAATTCAAAACCTATACCTACATATTTATATTGAGAAGAAGTATAGCTAGTGATGATATTATATATACGAGGTTGAACAACAACACTTACGTTGTCGATCGCTTCCAATAAGCGTTTAAATTTTACAAGGCGACGAATGACAGAGATTACCGGCAGACGTGACGCTTCCGGGAAGTCGGAAAGTTAACATAAAGCAACGAAACTCGAGACAGCTCTTCGTTCTGTTATCTAACTATTATAAAAGTAGTTGAGGCCAGTCGTGGCGCAGTGGCACAGAGTATGACTGTAAAACCGACTGGTTGTGGGTTCAATCCCCACTCGAGGAGATGAAATATTTACTTAAATCTATATTTCCGTTTCTTCGCTCTGGTGTCGAGGCCAAGTGCGGCGTTGAGTTCTGCCAGTCAACACGGAATGCCTCCAGAATTCGGCAGAAAGTGGGGAACGGAGTGTCTAACACTAGGTTCCCTCTGCCTACCCTGCTGTGTGCGGGATACAGCGTGAAGCTGATTAATTTTGATTTAATAAAAGTAGTATATTTAAACTTTTTTTTCTATATTGAATCCAGAACTCAATTAGAAGCCACAAAATTTGGCCCTAAAATAAAACAGTATATCTCAGGTATCTTTATGCGTCAGAATTAACTTACACTCTACAAAAGACAACTACGACCATGTATTAAGTACTGCTTATACTTTTACTATGTATCCGTCATAAGCTTTGGAGTTGATTGACGTTTCTCGCGTAAAATCAAGAGGAGATCTCCTTTAATACTCAGCTACAGAGACTTGTCCATCGGCGTAGGGTCGCTATGGATTTTTTACTGCATAAATTTCGAAGATTGTGCCCTGTAGCTGTACAACTAAATTTTCTCTGTTAATTTTCATTATTGAATTTCCAGAAAATCTGCTTCATTCTATCAATATAAATTGCCGCTATATGGATAAAACGCATATACATTCTTTATTATTCTTTAATAGAATATTTAACTAAAAATATAGGTTAATAATTTATAGCAATTCCATATATACATATGTATCCGCGTATGTAAGCTCTATGTTTTTTTGTTCACCCGAGCAAAATTATTATATTACAATTAATATTTACCGACCAGGTCCGTTTCCAGGAGGCGCGGGTTCGAGTCCCGCTACGTTCAAAATTTTTATACGTTTTCTAAATAAATATTTATCTTTCCTAAGTGTGGATTAACACTTTAAAAATGTTTAAAAAATATATTACAATTACTTTCAATTCCCCTCTCTGCTAGCGTGGTGATGAGTTCGAGCACTCAAAAGGCAATATCTCGAACATAGGACGGTGCGTGGAGAACGGAGTGTTTTATCACTAGGTTCTATCAGCCTACTCCACTATGCGGTAAAAAGAATAATGTGGGTTTTTTTCTCTCCTGGTCTCTCTATCCGCGCGAGGAGGGATAAAACAGTAAAACAATAAATTTATGCGTCAGTACCTCTGACTGCGTTGAATGTTATTGTGTTTAAATATTAATTAATACCTCACTTCATGCCAATTATATAGTCGTCAATAAAAATTATAGCTTTTAAAGTTGTTAAATGATTTTTATTCATTATTTCTTAATAGAAGCTTTAACCTAGGGCTTGTTCTTTGTATGATGAGAATGGCGGTTCACTTTGCTAGAATTATTACTGTTTTAATACTAGGGAATTTCAAGTATAATTTATTAAATTCCATTTCTAATATGCTAAAAATAGATATAAATAAAAACAGTTGCAAGCCTTTTCGTGCATAACATAAAACGTTCGTGGGCAGAAGGAACCTAATGTTAACACACTCAGGAGGACAAAGGGAAGGACCCTTTTCATCAACCTTTCCAGACATTGCGTATTGTTTAGTGCAACTCAACACCTCGCTTTATCAATTAAAGCGAGAAAATGAAAATAAATATAATCATTCGGGCGAGTAGGCATCGAACCTCCAACCTCACGTTTACAGTTAGACGCTTAGACAAAGACGTCCTCAACTTTAACTATTTAAAAAAATCTATTTATAATAGTAAACTTATTATATATTTTAGTTGGTAATTATTTTAGAATTTAAAACGAAAATAAAGTATAATATAATATCTGCATGTGCATTTAATATATCTCACGAACCTTAAAATCAATCACTGTAGTATACTACGTACTGATACCACTGCAGCTAATTAAGAGCATATTAAGCGGATTAATCAATAACGTACGGCTTTAGCAATTATAAATATATGTATAACATTCTTAAATTATAATCGTATAATCGATTATTATCATTGGAAATTACTAGTAAGTGACTAACACGATAATATTCCGCTATACATTCTATTTTCTTCATGTTATTAATGAAAATAAAGACAAAATAATATAAAAACTATCATTATAAAGTTTATTTCTTTTAGAAGTAGGACTTAAAGTCACAGGTGCCTTTAATAAACGACTATAGAGCTGTGCCTAGAAACTTTCTAAATATTTAAGTATCTTTATCATCAAAATAATTCTGTAGAGCACACAAGGCTAATATAATGTTAAGATTTATTACAGATATACATATATTTTTTTAATTACACTCTTTATTCCACAAAGCAGGGGAGAGATAGAAAGCCTAGTGTTAAAAAGCGGAGATAACAGTACCATTGTCCGCTTCCTGTCTGAATTCAAGACTTTACGAGTTGAGAGGTGAAACTTAACAACTTAAGAAAATAATTCATTTCCCTGAGTGTGTATCGACCCTATAGCCATCTTGCTTACAGTCAAACTGTATTCCACTGCGCGACGTTAGCATTTCTGTTTCCCTGCGAAATTCGACGGCATATCTTAATTAAAATTATATTTCATTTTAGACCGCTTATTTATTTAAAAATAAAGATATTTCGTTCTGATATCAATAATAAGTTAATCAAATTTTGTTCCAGAGTCACCGTGGTTCATCACCTGCAATACGTACGTTCGCACCAGACGGTCGTACCCTAGAGGCCGGTGCGGCTGGAGTACCGCGTTCCCCATCACCACTACGAGCAGCTTCTCTTGATGTCCGGGCGGCTCCCATGGCTCATGGGTCCTTAGCATCCTTAGCTGATAGTCCTGCTCCACCTAGCCCGAGACATGTACCACCGAGATGCTTATCCCCATTGCTGATGCCGCCACGGTAAGTTGATTGATAATAGTTTAAAATTATTTTGTTATTTGATATTTTAATGTTTGTTTGTTAATATATTGTATGTATTTTTAAATTGTTACAAGATAAATTGGGAAATTAGAATATTATACAATATTTTTAACAATTTTAAAATTACATATTATTTATGAAAGAAAATTACTTTTTTAGACAACGTACATTTTCTAAAAAAAAATATGATGAAACATTAGGAAAATATTAATTGGATATTGTTATTGGTGTTACAGTAAGGTTGTTTACTCTTCTTCAGTAAATGATGTTATTATATGTGTTATTATGCAACTAATTGATTTATTTATTTTTATTTATGCAACTAAAATGTAGATGTAATTGTTTACAAGAATTGAAGTAAATATATTTGCAGAATTTTATCCTACCGTAATAGTTAAAAATTTCGTTATATTTGTAAACTAAACTACTTCTGAAAAAACACAACAGATACATTTTAATTTTTGTATAAACAGTTTCGTTTGGAAAATTCAAACGCAAAATACGAAATAGTTATTTTTATATAATCAAATTTTCAATTGATCTATTTTCGCCGCGTACGTACATAGCTTACGGCAAAGTGAATTTACCAATTTATCCGTTTTTCATATGGACCATAGGTAAACATGATTGACGGGTTGATATAAATGTTTAATCGAAAAGTTATTTCGCTGGAAATAAATATTTAATTTAATTTTACAATTCAGGCCAGTCGTGGCGCAGCGGCACGAAGTGTGACTGTAAAACTAACTGGTTGTGTGTTCGTTCCCCACTCGAGGAGACGAAATATTTACTTAAATTTATATTTCCATTTCTTCGCTCTGGTGTCGAGGTTAAGCGCGGCGTTGAGTTCTGCCACTCAACATGCATGTTGAGTGCCTCTAGAATTCGGCAGAAAGTGGAGATCGGAGTGTCTTAACACTAGGTTCACTTTGCCTACCCTGCTATATGCAGGATACAGCATGAAGCTGAAAAGATCTAAAAATTTCCCTAATAAGATTCATATGTCTTTTTCTTCAGATTATTTAATTCAATAATATATAAAAATATATAAAATCACACTAAATTGATATTTATTTCTTTGACTTAAATATTATTGGACTTAACACGAACAAAAGAAAAACTCCCAAAATCGAAAGCCGAAAAAAGAGCACACGATAAACAAAAAAAAACTTTTTAATGTATATATTTCATATTTATAGATAATGTTAAAAGTATGATGTCAAGCTTAAATATTTGTCGCAGAATATCGGATACGCAAAAGTTTCCGCTCCGAGAATCAATCTTGGGCGGGCGTGTCCCTCATAAATTGATTTAAACTCAATTTGCCCACCCGAGCCTTCTTCTGACACTCCACTCATCACTTTGTACTTACAAACCGTCTTTGCCCATGTAATTACTATATAAAAATCAGTTTCACGCTGTGTACCCCATACGGCAGGGTAGGCAGAGGGAACCTAGTGTTAAGATACTCCGTTCCCCACTTTTCGCAGGGTTCTGGAGGCATTACGTGTTGAGTGGTAGATTTCAACGCAGCGATTTGCCTCTACACCAGAGCAAAGAAATTAAAAAATTAAATAAATACTTAATTTCCTCGAGTTGGAATCGAACCCACAACCAGTCTCGTTTATAGTCACACATGAGCCACGAGTGGCCTCTGCTACTATATGCCAACGGGATAATTGAACGACTATTAATAGACGTGCGTTTCGTTTATAATTCAGGACCCTGTAATTTGTTCTATGGTTTAAGCTTAATCGATATAACTCTCAGTTGAACTTAGTTATACCAATTCCTGTTTTAGCTATTCATATTGGCTGAAAATATATAAATAAAAATATATATTTTTTCCAAAATTTTTACCATAAACAAAATGGTTGTTTGATAAAAAAACTAGTATGGTTGAGTTTGAAAAATATCAAAAATGTTTGTTAGAAAAAACCAGGATGTGCGTGGATCACAAATTGGAAATCGGGTGGAGCTGTGGCAAAAGATACATATTTGGTTTCGTTTTTATCTGACCTTTATATATATATATATATATATATATATATATATATATATANATAAATATATATATATATATATATATATATAATAAATAATGTTATACATACGTTTATAGTAAATAATGTTATACATACGTTTTTATTCTGGCATTTGACGCATGCCACATAACTGGCAAAAATAACCTAGTAAAAAATATTTCATTTACTGCCTTATTTTTTTTTCTAGCTTCACAGTTTAGGCGAAGGCCTACTGTTAAGACACTCCGCCCTTCCCTTTGTACAGCCGAACTCTGGAGGCATTGCGTATTGAGTAGCGGAACTTAACTAAACACCAGATCGAAGAAATGAAAATATAAAATATTTCATTTTCTCAAGTGGTAATGGAACCTACAACTTGTCGTTTACAATCACACGCTTGTGTACCTGCGCCACGACTGGCCTCTTCAAAATTTTAACAATGCTATTTACCACATTAATACCGACTTAAATTAAGATTAAATTAAGCCCATTTGAACTGTGTCATTATAATCCGTATATCGTATATAATACATATATACAGAGGCCCACGTGGTGCAGGCACAAAAATGTGACTGTAACATTACGGTTGTGGGTTCGATCCCCATTCGGGAAAATTAATTATTACTTATTAATATTTTCATTTCTTCGCTCTGGTACCGAGCAAAAAACCCGACGATGAGTTCCGTCACTCAACACGCAATAAGCGGAATATCTTAACACTAGTTTCTGTCTGCCTACCCTGCTATATGCGGGGTTCAGTATGGAGCTAATTTTATTTGCATATATCACAAAATAGCATAATATTTGAATACATATTTCCCAAAATAATTAACTCACGATACCGGTGTTAAGATTTTACAAATCAAGTTGAAATTAAATGTCAAATGGGGTCACGACAAAGCAAACGTTGAATTGTTAAATAATATAGGCGTCACGAGTGTTGGTACATTATTAACTTTGTGAAGTATATATTTCAAAGACGTCCCATGGCTTGGTTAAATATTAATGGCTGTATTACGGGTTACGGCTTGATGACGGCGCTGGTGGCTGGAGTATACGAGATATGGTTGTGTTCTATTAAGAATGTATGTAAGGACAAATATCTAGTTAACTTAATTGTTAGTAGAAATTATATAAATATAACAACGGCGCCAGTCGTGACGCAGGGCCACAAGTGTGTGACTGTGAAGGCCCCTGGTTGTGGGTTCGATTGCCACTCGAGGAAGTTAAATATTTATTTAAATTTATGTTTTCATGTCTTCGCTCTGGTGACAAGACAAAGCACGGCGTTGAGTTCCGCCACTCAACAGGCAATACCTCCAGATTCGGCGGAAAATTGCGGAAACGGAATGCAAATAATAGCACGGTGCATGCTTTTAATGTAATAAATACTCCAGCCGCGCAATTTTTTCTCGGGAAAGCGTCGACCAGTGCTGTAATAGTTTAAACTCATTTGTCGTGTCGCCAGGTTTCCAAAATACTCCCCTTATAGCCACGTCCAGCAAATTCAGGTTTAAGTGACTGCCACTATCACGGTCATCTGGAAAGCAAAGCCAAGTTGGCCTCAAAGAAAGTGGAGGTCATCAGCAGAGCGGGACAGTACTTTAAGAAAAAACACCGATTGATCCGTATAGGTTCCAGATTCGGCTTCGTGCGTGGGCTGGTGCACCTCAGCTAGTATAGGCTTGACACATTTGATCGCATCCAACGTAGTTGAGGATCCAATGATCTGTAAAAGGCTTGGCCATCAACATCAGGACATCTCTATGGAAAGCCAAAGTGGCTTTCCATAGAGATGTCTCCTCGCTAGACCTTCTCTACCGCTTTTGTCATGGGGAATTTTCTGAGGAGCTATTTAACCTGTTACCCGCTACTTGGCACTCCACTGCCGTGCGGTTAGGAACTTCCTCCTCACGCCACGCAACGGTGGAATGATGTACCTGCGGCAGTGCTTCGATGTCGATACAACTTGGGTATCTTCAAAATGCGCGTCTATCTCCACCTCAAAGACGCACCTATAGCTCCTCTGATATTACACGAGGTCGTGAGCGGCGGTGATCGCTTTCCGTCAGGTGACCTGTACGCTCGTTTGTCTTTCCGTGTCTGCTGCCCTGACTTCTAATGAATTGTTTTTAATATCATTGTAGTACTTTTTACTTGAAGTAGCGACACACCAATTTTTGCCTCTAACTCTTACTGTGAGGGAGTTATGAGGTAAGAACCCTTAACGTTAAAGTTACTTTTCTCGGTATATACTGAACGTATACGTTATGAAATTAAAACGGCAAAGTATAAGCTTATTATTATATGTTTTTTTCAGTATTTTTGGAATATTATAAGTTGTCAAAATGTTAAGTTGAATTGATATCTACAAAAATTATATATTATCTATATATTATTATCTATATATATAAAAGGACTTGTGCTGACTGACTGAGGTAAGACGCACGCAGAGCCGTAACCGCTGATGGTAGAAACGTGAAATTTGGGCAGATGTTTATTTTCATATTCTGGACATCCACTAAGAAGGGAATTTGAAAAATTTTAACCCTAAAGGNATATATATATATATATATATATATATATATATATATATATATATATATATATATATATATATATATATATATATATATATATATATATATATATATATATATATATATATATATATATATATATATATATATATATATATATATATATATATATATATATATATATATATATATATATATATATATATATATATATATATATATATATATATATATATATATATATATATATATATATATATATATATATATATATATATATATATATATATATATATATATATATATATATATATATATATATATATATATATATATATATATATATATATATATATATATATATATATATATATATATATATATATATATATATATATATATATATATATATATATATATATATATATATATATATATATATATATATATATATATATATATATATATATATATATATATATATATATATATATATATATATATATATATATATATATATATATATATATATATATATATATATATATATATATATATATATATATATATATATATATATATATATATATATATATATATATATATATATATATATATATATATATATATATATATATATATATATATATATATATATATATATATATATATATATATATATATATATATATATATATATATATATATATATATATATATATATATATATATATATATATATATATATATATATATATATATATATATATATATATATATATATATATATATATATATATATATATATATATATATATATATATATATATATATATATATATATATATATATATATATATATATATATATATATATATATATATATATATATATATATATATATATATATATATATATATATATATATATATATATATATATATATATATATATATATATATATATATATATATATATATATATATATATATATATATATATATATATATATATATATATATATATATATATATATATATATATATATATATATATATATATATATATATATATATATATATATATATATATATATATATATATATATATATATATATATATATATATATATATATATATATATATATATATATATATATATATATATATATATATATATATATATATATATATATATATATATATATATATATATATATATATATATATATATATATATATATATATATATATATATATATATATATATATATATATATATATATATATATATATATATATATATATATATATATATATATATATATATATATATATATATATATATATATATATATATATATATATATATATATATATATATATATATATATATATATATATATATATATATATATATATATATATATATATATATATATATATATATATATATATATATATATATATATATATATATATATATATATATATATATATATATATATATATATATATATATATATATATATATATATATATATATATATATATATATATATATATATATATATATATATATATATATATATATATATATATATATATATATATATATATATATATATATATATATATATATATATATATATATATATATATATATATATATATATATATATATATAGATATAGATATAGATATAGATATAAATATTGACTACAGACTCCAACGCGGCTTTTATTTATATTATAGCCAAAGGATAATAAAATAATAATATTATTTTTTTTTGTATTAAAAAATATCCTATATCCTTTCTAATACCTCTAAGAATATGTATACAAAGTTACATGATAATCGGTCGATTCGTTTTGGAAGGAAACCTAACAAGGAAATTACATTCACATTTATAACATTAGTAACATATAATTGACCAACCTAAAAAAATCGCATATTTTTCAGACGAATAGACCGAAGCAATTCTTTAGTGGAAAGCAGCAGTGGCGTTCCTCTGAGTCCTGGCGCGAGTGCCACTATAAGCGCCCTGGGAGCTCTACAGCCAGATCTTTATACGAAGAGAGAGGCCCCTCTCGTCATTGAATTGGAGGGCGCAGGCCCTTCATTAGGGAGGATCCACTTACGTCTGAAATACGATTTCGATAGATCAGATTTTGAGGTCCATTTAATCGAAGGTTAGTTTAATTAAAATCTTAATTAGAATTACCATTAATAAATTATAAAGCGCTAATTAAATTCTGCAATCTATAAAGGTTATCATAATTTTGTGCTGGGAAAATTGTATAAGGATTGTAAATATAGGCCTAGTAAGGATTTAAAAAGTATATGTATCAAGGCCAGTCGTGGCGCAGAGGCACAAGCATGTGTAAACGCGACATGTTGTGGCTTCGATTCCCACTTGAGGAAACGAAATATTTCATATTTTCATTTCTTCGCTCTGGTGTGTATGCGAAGCACTGAAAGTTCCTGAAAGTGAGGAGAGGAGTAGCTTAACAGTAGGCTAGCAATAGATATTGTTGTAGTAATAGGGTAGATAGGGGAACCTATCTACCCTATTACTACGACAATTAGTTTTCTTGTTTTTTAACTGAGTTAAGTTGTCTAACTCATTCTAACTAAAAACGTATTTGATAGTGGATTAAAGTAGGAATTCCAAAATATTATAAAAAACTAATTCACAATCGTTACTATAATATATCAATGTTAATCTTATAAATCTCTCCAAGTCTTCTGCCAAGAGATTCATTTTAAATGGATTCTAATCAGTGCCCTCTTAGGATAAGTCAATGTGAACCCAGGGGGAATTCACTTGAATTTGAGGATTTCGGACCCTGTTACTTCTTCTTACTTTCCAGTAAGTTATTACTAATAGCGATTTCTTGTTAAATCGGTGAGCATAGTAAAGACGAAAATAATTATAATCCTTTACATACCAAGAAAACGAAAGATTCAAAATTATTACAGACTATAGCATTTGTCTGTATCTGAATTGAACTCTTGATATAATTCAAAAATATTCTAACTACCATCATCATATCATTTTAGATATTTGTACATATATTGCCAAAACTCCTAAAATTTACACAGTCTCTGTTTACACACAACAAGACTTAACATTACAACGGACTTGCGAGCTTAAAAGTATAAATATGTATGAGGTTTTAACGTATAAGGTAAAAGGATCAAATAAAAATAATTTGTGAAATCGTTAAAACAACTAGTAAAGTCCTTAAATGCCGTAGCGCTTCTAAAAGTTTGAACCGTAAAGCTTTCGCTTTATGCTCTGTCAACAACTCTGAACAAAAACATACGTATGTCGTGCTTATACGATTTTTTTTTAAATAATTTATATAGAAATATTTGTATAAATGCGTAAAACCTTGCTTGTTTTTTTAAATGATATCTCAAATAAAATAAAAAAAGCATTCTCATAACTTAAAATATTCTATTATAGGAGCATAACTATTTATACGGTATTATCATAGTAGGTAGGTAGGTATCAAGCATAAAATCGGATATAATCTAATTTAGATCAAAAGATACAAGTCCGTATATCACAAAATTACTTTAAATTCCAGCTCACGACCTAGCAGGATATGAAGCGGGTGGTTTCAACGATCCTTACGTGCGGGTGACCTTACTTCCCGAAGTGGATACGCGGGTTCGGCAAACACCGGTCCATAGGAACGAGGCGAATCCCTTCTTCGATCAGCATTTCAAGTTCCCCGTGTCCCACGACGAGCTAACCGATAAAACACTTTTGTTACAAGTGTTTGATTATGACAGGTCAGTATTGTTAACCTTAATGTTTATCTCATTTTTAAAGTAATTTGTTTTAATATAAACCTTTGAGCTTAACGTCAGTCAAGAGGCCAGTGTAAACGTGACTGGTTGTGGGTTCTATTCCTACTCGAGGAAATTAAATTTTTAATATTTTAATTTCTTCGCTCTGGTGTCGAGGCAAAGTGATGAGTCTTGCCACTCAATACGCAATGTAGAATGTCTTTAACACTAGGCTACCTCTGTCTACCCGGCTATATGTGGGATACAGCATGAAGCTGAAAAAAATATATAAAATAATTTAGTGTATTGACTAGATTGGTATTAGCTGTAATGAACTTTAAATACCTACTTTATTTTTACATTGTATAAATATATCTATTATTCAAAGCAAATAAAAGCATTTAAATTATGTTTTTAAAATTTTTCAAAAATTGGTATTTCTTACGACAACAATCCTTATTTTGAAGTTTATAAATTGTAATATTTTCGCAACTTATAATTATAACAAATATTAAATAGGTAATTTTGATATATCAAGGTTTTCCCGCAATGAAGTTATGGGTTCAGCGAAAGTTCCACTATCGCGCGTTGAAGTGGCAGGCGGGGCAGAAGTATGGGCGGAGTTGTCACGTGAAAGAAGACCACCAGAAGAATTACAAGAACTCTTACTGTCTCTCTCGTTTCTACCATCTGCTGAAAGATTAACTGTTGTTGTATTGAAGGCTAGGAATCTATTGCCACCGCAAGAGGGCAAGGATGCTTTAGGTATTTTGCCTAGTACTACCTATAACTTAACTCTACAGAAACCTCCTCCACTACCTTCATATTTTAAAAGTTTACTTAACTTTCTACTTATAATTATACATTAATAACTTTAAGATAATAATATTCTCAATGTACCATCATTTTAAAACAATCAGGAATTGCTTGTTTTGCATAGATATATCATGAAATCGATGGCCATATATTTCAACCGAGACAAATAAGACTTTTTCAATGACGTAATAAAAAATTTAAAAAATTACATTTTCAGACGTCTACGTTAAAGTGTATCTACTAGTTAATGGGAAACGGGTCAAGAAGAAGAAAACCAATCGGAAAGAAATCAACAATCCAGTATGGAACGAGGCGCTCTCTTTCAGCCTTCCTTCTGCCAATTTACAGGAAGCTTCTATTGAGGTGAATTTAGATAAAAAAGTTTAATAAAAGTAAAAGTTTTAATCGGATTTATCACGTGTGTTTGTACGCTACAAGTTTCATGGAAACAAATAAAAACGTTTCGAACACTTTGCAGTATCTGTGGCATAAAATGTATAATTCCAAAAATGTATAATACTCAACTATCGCGTATTGTTCTGAAGTTGCATTCAAAAATGTGTAAAAGTTGTGTATAAATAATTTTATTACATAAAGTTTAAAATAATAGAAAAATATTTTTGCTATAATTTTATGATTTTACTTTCTTCAGGCTGAAAATAGAAGAATTTATATCTTTATTCAGTGTAGTTATTTTAACTAGATGACTCGTAAATGGGTAAGAATCACGTTATCTTAGCACTACGTAACACAACTTACATAAAGTATTTGTGTAACGATACGTGTGTGTGCTATTTATTTTTTAGGGTTCCGTAGCTAAAGTGAAGACGAAGTGAGAACTTACAATACAAATATAATCCTCTATTTGAAACATCCGAAAAGTAAAAAATTATACGTATTTCATAAACAAAAAAAAATTACAAAGCTATTTTTAGTACATTTCATGCAAAATGAATGCATCTGCACTTATCAATGTCAATTTTTAAATGGTACCTACTTCCTATTAGCCAACAATCCTCAAATTAGTATTCGATGGGCAAGTTCGACTCGGACTTAACCGATTTTTTAATTAAATACATACACTCTACATAAACTTTAAGCATCTTTCCCAAATTTCGTACTTCACCGTAAACATAATTTTTGTAAAGAAATACTGAAAGTTACTCTACATATTATTATATAGTTTTATGTGCAAGCAGCTAAAAACTTATGGATCTTATAATTATTTATTTTCCATCCAGGTATGCGTAGTAGCAGGAGGCGGTAGTGGTTTAGTCGTCGGCTGGTGCTGCGTGGGCGCAGCGGAGCCCGCAGCAGAGGGCCGCCATTGGGCCCAAATGGCGCACGAGACGCGCAAAGCCGTGGCGATGTGGCACACGCTCAGATAAATGTGATCTTCATCTTCCAAATTATTAATAATAGATTTATAACTTCAAGTAAATTTTCATGCACTATCATAATGTTAGATAAATTATATATTATAACTACTTATAACTAAGCGATTTTATTCCATCGTTAGTTTTAACAAACAGAGGTTTTGAAATATTTTTATATATTACTTTTACTATTCATATTTTAATCTTGTTACCAGATTTATGCTTTATTGCATTGTATTTAAATAAACGTGATTACAGAGAATACTTCACAGTATGATGTTTAGTAGGAACGTTAAAGGAATATATTTTTATTTTTATTTTAGTTAAACTGATTGAATGTACTTCAATTTCGTTATAATAATGTATATTTTTACTATCTCTTTTAACAGTAAAATGAACATCGATCTCATATAGTATATATTTAACTATCTATAAATTAAAGATAAGCAAAGTTAGAATACCCACAGATAAAAGGCATTCTAAAATCTTTATATTATCTAGAAATTCATACACTAAATGATTCATTCATAAAAAATATTATGTAACTTGTAATTTAAGATCATTTAACGTTTAACCAGCACAAATACTGATAAGTTTGAGGGTTCTAGTCACGAATTCACATAGATTAGAAAACGATAACGATAAAAATAACATTTAATTCGAAAGATAGTCATTTTATGCCTTTTAATGAGGCTTGTATTTATACAAGTGTATTAATATTTCTATAGCTTTTCGACTCTGTATTAACTGTACATTAATATACCTATGACTTGCTAACGAAATAACGTAAAACTGGCACTAAACGGTATGATTCTACAAAATTTTTACATTATCAAAGATATTATTATTCAAATAAATAAAATATATTATTTATTATGTATTTTTGAGGCCAGTCGTGGCGCAGTGGCACGAGGTGTGACTGCAAAACCGACTGGTTGTGGGTTCGATCCCCACTCGAGGAGATGAAATATTTACTTAAATTTATATTTCCATTTCTTCGCTCTGGTGTCGAGGTTAAACGCAGCGTTGAGTTCTGCCACTCAGCACGCAATACCTTCAGAATTCAGCAGAAAGTGGGGAACGGAGTGTCTTAACACAAGGTTCCCTCTGCCTACCCTGTTGTGTGCGGGATACAGCGTGAAGCTGATTTTATTTATTATGTATTTTTAAAATACGATTCACCATTTTAAAGCGAAATTGCATAAATGTAATTAGCTATTTGTATAATAAAAGACGTAAAAAATGATTTAAATGACGCTATTAATACAAGAAAGAAATCTGTTATATACGTATAGGTACGGCAATTTTAAAAAAATCGTAGCATTAAGAAACAGCGAAATTATGTATGAACTGTACGATAACTTTTCGTAATATTTTCCAAAAAACAGCTAAACAAAATTTAACGAAGCCATATAGTTAGTTAGGGGAATCTTTTAACTCAATTTCTCAACCATAGAGTTAAGTCAAATTTTGACTTTGACTATAATTATAAATGTAAAACATAAAATGTGATTCAAGTTATATATTTTTAGTTTTACGTTATTTCAGTAGCTCACTATATATCCTATAGCACCTTAGAATAAATAATTAATTAAAAATATATAGTATATACGAATCCTTCCTAGCCCAATGATTTATAATAAAAATTGTATAAAAGTATTGTGATCCATATATGCTACTATATCTATAGATAGTAAAAATCACTTGTCGTGTTTATATAATATTTGTGGTGTCGTATATTTAATATTGTTACCTAGTATTGCCTTGTAGGTTAAATCGTCATTTACAAGCAGTTACACAAGGAGAGTTTGTTATACTATCTACGAGCCGGTAACATTGGCATTTACAATATTTCAAAATCAGCTTCACGCTGTATCCCGCAAACAACAGGGTTGGTTGTGGGCTCGATCCCCACTCGAAAAAATGAAATATTTATTTACATTTATATTTTCATTTCTTCGCTCTGGTGTCGCGGCAAAGCGCAGCGTTGAGTTCCGCCACTCAACACTCAATGCCTCCAGAACTCGCCGGAAAATGGAAAGTGGGAAGTGTCTTAACACTAGATCCCACCTGCCTACCCTGCTGTGTGTGGATACAGCAAGAAGCTGCTTTAGATTTTTTTACTAGATTTTCCGACTTATTACTTAAACAAACCTATTAGAACTTTTGAAAAATACTTAGTAGTATAGGTCCTGCCACTCATAAATTCTTTTTGTGTAACTGCGACCTACGTTTTAATTAACGACCTATCTATCCTGATATCCCGATTTCTGAGTCCTTCGTATTCATATTGAGTCTGTATGTCCTTAACTGTGGGCACCTACGTACCTCTATGATACTACACGCAAAAATATAAATGTATCTATTACCTAAGTAAAAAAAAAAAAAAAAAAAAATCAGCTTCACGCTGTATCCCGCACACAGCAGGGTAGGCAGAGGGAACCTAGTGTTAAGACACTCCGTTCCCCACTTTCTGCCGAATTCTGGAGGCATTGCGTGTTGAGTGGCAGAACTCAACGCCGCGCTTAACCTCGACACCAGAGCGAAGAAATGGAAATATAAATTTAAGTAAATATTTCATCTCCTCGAGTGGGGATCGAACCCACAACCGGTCGGTTTTACAGTCACACCTCGTGCCGCTGCGCCACGACTGGCCTCAACCTAAGTAATTATCTATAAGTACTTACGTGTAACAAAAACAACATGACAACATGACTATACAGGGTGGAAGTGTCGGCACCACTTTGAATAAAACCATAGTTTTAACTGCTCCATAAAAGCCTTATTATACAATTATTTTTTTCCCAAAAATAAAAAGTGATTTTTTCAAACAAAATAAATAATAAAATTGTCGTTTTAAAATAAAACGCCATTTGTCAAGAACAACGACGCACGCATATATAAACCTATCAAAGGGACACCGCAGCATACACCTCATTCCAAAATCGAGTCGTAGGTATTGGCGGCAAAGTTCAAAGTTGTTTAACATTTAGTGGTATTTTTGTAGTAGTGCGTTTACGTTATTGGTATCTATGCGTAACTGCGTCACACGAAATACAGTTTGGATAAACATCGTGAAATAAAAAAAAATACTACGTCTAAACTGTTGAGTTATTTTGATTAATTTCTTTAGGTATGGGTTTGAAATATTTTATCCTATATGTTGTTTACGTAAAAGGAGCGCTGCCTCTTCCATCCTGTATAATGAAACAGAATTACGTCACCATAATTAACACTGAAACTCGAATAAATTAAAATTACGAATTAATAAGAGAGTATGAAAATATTTTGTCTGTAGATATACTTATTAATTATATTGAAATGTTTACAAATACCCATAATAAGTATTACATTTGCATTTACTACCAAAATTCTTACAGGCCCTACCTAATATTTTGATATACCTATTACATTTTTTTTATATTTTGATTGTGTATAGAGGCCAGTCGGTGCGCAGCGNGGATACAGCGTGAAGCTGATTTATTTTTATTTATTTTATATAAAAACTACCAAAGCATTATATACAAATAGATACATATTAAAACTTGATCCAGTTATTCGCTTGATATTACCATAACTATTTTATGATAATTGAGCTTTGGGGAAACACCAAGATATTCTTATCAATTTATACATTTTATATTATTAAGAGACATATAAATATAATTTTTTAAAACGACATTTTAAGTCTATAAAAAATAAGATTGTCCTTGCCCACAGTTATCTCGTGTGTGTATGGTGTACCTTGTATGTAGTCACTCCACGTGATCCCTTATTTATAATAAGATTTATAATATCGAATTTGATTCCAAAATATACGTATTTTTGTCTATATAAGTGTATCGGTGTGATAAGTATTTTCATTGATTTATTTTACAATGTCTATTAAATTATCTATTTGTATGAAGTGTTTTATTTGTGAGTACCGACAGAATAATAAAAATAAATTCAAAATAATACTTTCTTTTTATAACATATTAATATATTATACTAAGCCAGTCTTGGCGCAGGGGCACGAAGTGTGACTGTAAATCCGACTGGTTGCGGGTTCGTTCCCCACTCGAGGAGATGAAATGTTTATTTAAATTTATATTTCCATTTCTTCGCTCAGGTGTCGAGGCAAAGCGCGGCGTTGAATTCTGCCATTCAATACGCAATGCCTACAGAATACAAACACTAAGATCCCTCTGCTTACCCTGCTGTGTGCGGCATACAGCGTGAAGCTGATTTATTTATTTTATATATTATACTATGAATGTAAACGGGACAATTTTTGGGTTCGATTCCTGCTCTATGAAATGAGATATTTTAATTTCCTCGCTTTAGTAACGAGCTCGCCTAGGTTGAGTTGAGTTTCGCCACTTAACACGCAGTGTGTCCAGAGTTCCGCAGAAAGTGGGGAACGGAGTCTTACCCACTAGGTTCTCTGGTTCCATCTGCCTACTCTGCTATGTACGGGATTATAAAAAATTGTATTGTTATTAAATCAATGGGGCCAGTACGGGCGCAGGGGCTCAGTGTGACTGTAAACGCGACTGATTGTGGGTTTGATCCCCACTTGAAGAAATCAATTGTTTATTTAAGTTTATATTTCCGTTACATAAAGGGCGGCGTTGAGTTCCGCCACTTAACACTAGGTTCCCTCTGCCTAGTCTACTGTGAGCGGAATACAGCGTGAAATGATAGCGTAAGTCAACCAAAGTTAGTCTCCTTTAATAATAAGGTAAATTGTTACTTAAGAATAAGCAAATAAAAGTCGATTATACAATTATATATATTTATTATTCTCTTGTTACACTACATTCAAATTAAGTGAAGTTTAAATGAAAATATAAAATGTCCACAGTTTACCGTTAAAGCTCGATCAGTCGTTAGGGAACACCGCGTTAACACTACTATCACTATTAAAGGTTCTTAACTTACCACTCCCGTCGCTGTCCGCCATTGTCTACGGCAACTAGAATTTCATACATAATAATAAATGTCTAATTATAATAAAAACATAAATAAAACTAATATTTAGGATATATTAATTGATTTTGAATGGAAGTAGTTAAAAAATGTTTAATTGGAATGTCAACTCATATAAGTTTAAGCTAAAAATGATTATAAAATGGATATAATCTATGTTTTACAAGAGTATCGATTGAAATAATCAATAAAATTGGTATCGATTTCAGTGTATGATGTGTAGAATGTATGTGGATATTCCCTACGAATATTTTTCTAATTGAATATATTAATTGAATTTTAATAAAATAAATAAAAATAGTATAAATAAATATAATCTTATAAAAATATAATTTGAAAATCAATATATAATGAAGACGACAAATGAAAGCTTACGATACTATATACATATAAAAAAAATAAATGAAATTTAGGCATGCAACAAAATAAAAAAAATCTACATTAATACTTTACACATAAAGGAATCCATAGGCTGTAGAGAAAGTACGTTGAATTTTTTTTTGAGTATTATGTGTAATTTGTATGGCAGTGTGTGTATGAGTGTGTGTATGTGTATGTCATTGCTTTTGGACTTTTGGGTGAATGTATTTGCATTCAGCATCCCTGCAACTGCCGCCGAATTCGAATGGGCACAGAACGCCATTTGGATCCTCTTCCCAGCTGAAAAGCATTTATTTTGAACTCTTATATTAATACCGTATTATTTTGTATGTTTAACATAGGTTTTGCTCAAAATCTGTTCAGTTGTTTTTGAATAAAAGCCACGGCCAAGTAGTGATATTATCAAATACGCGTGGATAGCTAGATCGACAAATGTTAAAAGTAGTTAAGACTAAAAACATTGCTAGTTTTCACAGTCCACGTTTAATAAAATACCAAAAGAATATTAAACTAGTCATGAATTTTACAAAAAAAAGTCTCCATTAAGTTTCAAACATAGCTCAAAATGAAATCGACAAGGCTATCCACACGCCTCAAAAAATAAAGTAGAACTGAAAACGCAAGCAAATGCACAGAGATGTCATAATTACGAGAGAAATCATGAAGGCAATCACAGAGAGAGAGACATCTTTTCCTTGCTTTGGAGTTAACTCTTATCTATCTATAAAATACTTACATCACCACAATGTTCCTATACTTGGCCAAGTCCATTTACCTTACTTATACATAATAATAATATATCAATTTCGAAACTTGATTTTTTTTTACACCTAATAAAAAAATAGAAAATTTACTTTTTTCACAAAACATTTAATTGTAAACAAGATCACAAAATTGTTGCCATTAATAAACAACAAGTCATCAAATGAAAAGTCATCAAATGAATTTCTTTTCCATATTAATTGTTGTGGCAAAATCAATAAAGATGTAATACAATTAAAATCAATTAACAGATAGCATCAATTTTGAACATTTTTAAATCTTATCCAAAATATTTAACAAAAAAAATGAATTCGCAAAAACCACATTTTTTTTACAATTTTCGTTATTAAAAAATTGCTTTTATAAGTTAACAAGGAATTGTAAGCATAATGTTGTTTAAAAAGATAAAGAGAACCCAAAAATACATATATATAGTAGAATCTCAGTGAACTGGCACTATTACAAACGAGAGGGAGAAACTAGAACATTCCAATAATTAAATTTGGAATTTTCAGATTTCTATAGCAAATAAAGCATTTCATTAAAAGAAAATGTTTTTTTAGTTATAATCTTCAACTTTTTTAAAAGTTACATGTTATGTTACACATATCTCAATATTTAATAATGCATGGAAATTTATAGCTTTGTACAAAATGAAGTCCTTGTTTAAGAAGTTCATCTTCAAATCACATGTTTCTAAATATTCTAAGAGTACCAGATTAATAGACGTTTCAATTTGTTAAAGTGCCAGATTAGTAACATGGTATACTGTAGTTGCATTCTTCTTTCTTAGCTCATTAAAGGAAATAATGAAATTTTTATCTAACTACACAAAAAAAGTTTCAGTATTTTATTTTTACTGGTATTCAAAGATTTCTCAGTTGCCAAAGACAAAGACAGTTTACTACTTTTTAGAAAACATAAAATGTGAAAGATTTGATCTCAGGCCTCTTGGAAACCGTCCAAACGCTCTGACCAACTAACTGATCCATACGATCCCACCGAGCTACGTCAAAATTCTTATATGCTTGTTATAACTTATTTATGTTGCTAATATCTCTAGGGGCTAGGTTGCTAGTATCTCTCTCTGTAGGGAGAATTTTACAAATTTTCACCACTCAAAGATTATTGCAAAGAGTTATCATTTTGGCAAGTGTGGAATAACACTTTCAAAATTATAAAAACAATAGTTTACTGAGAAAATTAATTGACCAGAAATGTTAAGAAATATATATAATCCTTTAGTAATGGCATAGCCAGAAAGAACGTAGCCCCAAACGCTACAGTCTCTACATACCTCTAATTCTTTAGTAATAATAGTTAAATATAGCATAATTACTTACTTTTTACACTGTAAAGCATCTAATGGTGATTTATAATCATTCAAATCATCTTTTTCTTCACAATTATGACTTAAACTCTTTCTTCTTTCTGTATCTCTTTTACAGACAAAAATAGATGTTTCTTTGTTATTTTCTTCTTGTACTTTCTTAGGACCATGAATATCAATAATTCTGTCTTTAGGCGGACATTTTGGCAACTTTACAAGTTTTTTATTACTACTTACATCTAATTGTACAGAGAGCTTTCCCTTATTTTGTTCATTTAAATCATTTACAACACTCACTTTGACTGCTTTTAAATTATTAGATATTTTATATTCCTCTTTTGCAGGATTATTCTCTTTTTGTAATTTATTTGTTAAAATTTTATTTGTTATTGTACTTAAATGTAAATTTTCATTGGAATGATTCATTGGCGCGCTAGAATATAAAATATAAATTAATTTTGTATGTTAATGAAATTAAAATCTAAAAGTATTGCATAAAAGTACCTTTTCAATAGCATTTGGTGTCGATTTCGTATTCTACATAAGCCTTCCTGAACTATTTTTTCTTGTCTCTTGTTCAAAGTTATAGCAGTTGCAATGTTGCGTAATTCCGTCGCAACTATTTTATATCGTTGCTGTAGTTTAATAGCCTCCTGTTTCAATTGCAACATTGCTGCTGATTCTTCAGCTATCCTTTTTCTGAAAAACAATTTTAACGGCTTTTTAAATATTTATTTAAAATATATGTAATATACATCAGGATAGGCATATAGAGATCAGTGTTAAGGAACTCCATTTCCAATGCACCATCCAATTTTAGATACGGAATTTCGTAACTACACGCGACACATTGTCTTGTAACTAAAGTGAAGAAATTTCATTCCCCCGAGTCGTAATTGAACCTACTACGTCGGCGTCGTCGTCCACGACGGCCTCAATATAACATAAGCAAATTAATTTCATCATTACCTTGAGTATGCAATTTGTTCTTCCAATTTTTTTGCAGATGGAGGAGCAGCCATAGTCATATTCCTTGGTTTGAGAGTATCTTTAAGCATATTATTATTCATAAGTATATTCTGTCTAGCTTGTTTAATTTTCTCTAGCTCCGCCATTCTTTTTACCAGATTTTTATATTCTATTTGTTCGGATTTCGGAAGATGATTCATAGCCTAAAAAACAGATATATTAGAATCAATTCATTTATACTTTAGTAATGAAATTGATTCCATTCTAACCTTCGCGACAAATTTTTCCGCTGGCTTTGGTTGCTCTTGGACAATATCCGGTAACTTAGTCTTTTCCACTTCCATTCTAGTAGATTTCAAGAATTGATCCAACTTTTGCTGGAACTCTGCTTGTTCTGACAATTTCATATGCATTTTAGTTAGATTTTTGGTAGCTTCGTGTTCTGCTTCAGAATCTGATTCCCCAAGTTGAATTATAAATTTCTTGGCCTCTACATTAGTTGTTTTCTTATCATCCGTCTCCACATACTTTACTTTAGTATCAACAGTTTCACTTTCTACTTCTTTCAAAGTGGTATTTAAAACATTTAAATCTACAAGGTTCGGCAGATTTTTACTTAAGGAAGTTAACAATTTGGCCCGTAATAAGTCTTCATCTTCGTCTATTTCATCTTCTTTAGATACAGTATTGGTTTCTTCTACTTTTGCATTAGTCTGAGTGCACTCAGTTATGTAAACTTTTCCTTTATCATCAGCATCAGAACCAATTTCCATATCCACAGATTCTATATCAGTATTATTATCTATATTACTGAGATCTTCAGTGCATATATCGAATTCATGTATATTAGACGACTGAGAAAGTCTTTTCTGCAACTTCTGTTTTTGTTTCATTTCTATAGCTTTCTTCAACAATGCAGATTTAAGACATATCATTCTTAATTCTGCTGTGTCACTATCTTCATCTTCTGATACTGGCTCAGCCTTATTTTCAATGTCAGTTTTTTGTGGGGCATCACTTTTTACTTTAGCTGACTTCGTTTTAAGGGCATATTGTCGAAGCAATTCTAGATCTTCATCAGAAGTACCGTCACTTTGATGATTTGTCTCTGTTCTCTGATTAGGGCAATCAACAGTATCTTGTGAGTGAACATTAATAGTTTCCATATTTTCAGTATGACTTGGTGAGTCTACTGTTTCAATAGATTCAATATCATTTAAGACTGGCTCCGTATTTATTGTTTCACCTTTATTAATTTTGGCATCATCTGTGCTAACAATTACATTAATTTCTTTTTTCTTTTGGCTTTCAAAATTACTAACATTCAACATCTTAGACAATCTATCTTTTAAGGTGGATTTATCGATTTTAGTTTTATTAAGTGAAACTGCATCTGCCAGTTTACGACGCTTGCTTTCATAATCATCATCTGAAAATTCACTGCTGTTGCTATCACTATTGATATTATTTTTTTTCTTACGATGGTTCTTTTTCTTATGTTCTTTATTCTTGAGAATATCTTTATCTAATTGTTTTATTTTCTTTTGTTTATGGTGAGGTCGTGTATGTTTTTTATCATTAGAAATTTTTAACGTTAATTTTTTAAAACCACATTCAGCATCTGTACCAGAAATTTCAGAAAGGTCACATATTATTTCTCTTCTTGGATGTTGTTTCCCTAAAATTTGTTTTGTTATTGATGCTAAAGCTAACTTATTAATAAATTTAGTGATATTTCAAATTAAATAATACAAAAACAAAAGTGTATATGCATATAAAAAATACATACATGTGTTTAATTTTTAATTTAAACTAAACAAATTGGTATGTCTCAACTTTCTAAATTTTTGAATTAAATAAAGTTAAATTTTCAAAAAATTTAATTAAATGAGTCAAAGGATGTAATAGTCAGTAAAAACATTAAAAAAATAAGGAAAGAATAATAAAATAAGATAAACTGTTAGCCTTTGCTAAATATATAGTTAGAAGTTTCTCTTACATCAAAATGAAAACACTTCAAAATTACTTATGTAGAAAACATAAAAATTTGAATTTCTTTTCTTTCCTAAGTGTGGAATAACACTTTAAAAATGTTTAAAAATACTTCAAAATTACTTTGTGAAGCTTTAATCACTCTAGTTGCAATGTAATTTGTATTTGAAAGAGCCCAACTTCGACAAGCTTTGAAGTTATTGTGTTATATATATATATATATATATATATATATATTTCTGTTGTCGTAACAGAAAATTTAAAAAATATGTATTTAAAAGTTTACATAATTTGTAAACTTTCTCTTTCTCAATGGGTAATATAATAATAGCATCTTGTTTTTATTCATAATATGTGTATATTACAGATAATGGATTTATAGAGGAACGGATACATATTTTAGTGTATTTTTTCATTTATAATATTCTAATTACAAATGTATGGAAAAATATGTCTCATTTTACAGCATTGTTTTATCATACCAACATAACATAAAACAAGACTGCTGCCTATAGTAAAATTTACATTTTATTTCCTATTTACAAAATATAATTTAGTAAATTTTATTTTATATGAAGAAAAGTTAGATTGTTTTAAACAAAAAGTCATTAAGTGTGAGATGTATTTTACATTAATGCTTTTTCTAAAGAAATATTATTGGTACAGTACAAAGTAGAATAAACAGAAATAAATAAATGCAAGTTGTTTCAAAATGTTCTACCAAAACAGTCAAAGGAAAAATGTGTTCATTTTAAATAAAAAATGGTCAAACTGAAATTTAAATGTTAACATTGTCATAATAAATCTAACTACACATAGCAAATTAAAGCATTCAAATATTTTAATACATATTCATTGAAGATAAAAGGAAACTAGACTACCAGTACCTGATCTAATTGATGTTCTCTTGGCTTCTTTACGTTCAAGGACATTGTTATAATTTTCCAAAACTTGTAACCTTTGTCGGAGCAAAAATTCTTCTTCAGAAGATATATCAGATAAAGCATCAGCTTCATCAACTATTTCACCCTCTTCCATTTCATAATCAGCATTTGCTGATGGTACATCCACACAAGCCATTTTATCTTCGGCAGAAATTAAAGTTATTATAATATAGATAAGAAAGAACTAGTAATTAAATATTTCCTTTTTCTACTTATATTGTTAGAAAATCTTAAGCGTTATTGTAAAATAGGAACATATACTGAGTTTGAATAATATTTTTGTATGAACATTCACAAATTGTAAAATTAAACGAAAAACACTGAAGTAGACTTTTCGATCACTGTCAAAATTTGGGAAACTAGAAAGCATTTTTGTAATTGACAATAGACAATAGATGAAATATTATTTGGAAATTTAATTAAATATATTAAAAATATAAAAATATATATATATTATTAAATTATTTGCTCAAGTTGTTATTATTTATTTTAATGAAAAGGTGTCTTCTAAAACTCTAGTTTAGTCTATGGCACTACAAACTTACCAGTATTGTCTATGGGTTACAGCTAGCTTACCTACTCTTGACACCTGGAGGCGCCCCTGCCGTGGTAGATGGCGCGAATAAAGCTGATAGATATCAATATAAAATATTTTTAACAATTTTAAACTGTTATTCCACACTTAGGAATGAAAAATACTTTTTAGAAAACGTGTACAAATTTGAACATAACGAGATTTGAGCATCTGCCATCTTGATAGCCGCCTTGAATAAATATAAAATGTTTTTAAATGGAGAAACGTCATTATATTTACACGATATTGTCTTGGTTTACCATGTAAGACAGTAACGTCTTCAGAATAATTTATTAAACGTAACTTACGCATGTATTTATATGTATTTCTATGAAATTATTAGTAGGTAACTAATTAAAATCTTAAAGTAACAAAAAAATATTTCTCACTGTACGTGGAGTAATCCGAGAAGAGCGAGCGAAAATCCAGATCGAGATATTTAAATTTTGGGCTTAAAATTGGGACGTCCCGCCAACATTGGGGCATCTGGCAACGCTCCGCGATATAGCTCCTGCTGTATGTTGCGACAAGAATATTTTTGGACCTAAACCTAAACTTTTTGGACTTTGTAAACAGGATAAATTATATTAATAAACAATGTTTATTATGTATTACGTTTCGCTTTTTTTATTATTAACATCCTCTATAGTAAAATAAGTCTCTTTTGGAAGACGTTGTAAAAAATAACCTGAAACACGTTCACGATCACGATCCTTTAAGTACACCTAATAAATATTATAGTTTAACGAAAATATATATTTTATATAACGAACATGAGCTACCTTTAGTATAATTTATTATTTATTTTAAGTTTTATATTGCCGCGCTGAAACCAGTCGTTAAAGTCGTTCGTTGGACTGGCGCCATCTTTACTCGTTCAGTTACGACTAGGAGTGTGCACAACAGCTCACTTTTGTGAACGAGAACAAACGATATGTTCAGTCTAAAGAACATGTTCAGTTCAGTTCAGAACTGAACGTAAAGTTCTCTTTATATGTTCAGAATTGCGGGCGTCGTGGCGCAAGGGAAGGGGGCTACAAGCGTATACAAAATATCATTAGAATACAAAAGTATATTTCGCCAGCAAAAATGTGGCTGTGATAGCTTGAGTGGTAAGTCGGTCGAATCCTTAACTAGAAGACCTTAGTTCGAGTCCGGATGTTATCAGTCTATTTTTTATTTTTTTTTCTTTTTTTAATATATAATTTATATCTAAATATAAATTTCAAAAGACAATTAAAAAAGGTCGATCGTCTATTATCCGCGTACTATTTATTAAAAGTAAAGAAGATCAATTAAGGCATTCATAATAATAATATAAAATTTTATTTCTAGAATAAAACTCCAATTAAAGTTAAATTACAATTAACAATTAATATAGACTACCAATAAAATGGACACACATATACATAGCTGTGGATTCGATCCCCATTCGAGGGAATGAATTGTTATTTATTAATATTTTTATTTTATACGCAATGTCTTAAAAAATTTGGAGTGTCTTAACACTAGGTTCCCTCTGCCTACCCTGCTGTACGTGGGTTAGAGCGTGAAGCTTATTATTATCAACATAGATACACAGAGGTAATTTAATGTTCCGCAATATTGATTATTATTGATTGATATTTGCCCTCTTTGTGGAATTTTTAAGAAAAGAAATATAAATCTAAACTTATTAAATCTAAAATAAGATTACACTAACGTAAAACTAACACTTATTTACACTTACGTAATTAAATATAAGCAAATAAAAGCAAAAGAAAGCGAAAAAAAAGAACAAAAACTTCTAACAGCGTCTTTCTAATTAATACATACAATACGTCACTAATCATTAAAAGTGAAATCCATAATAACACTTAAATTTATTTTTTCTCAAATACTCAAATACTAATAAGAATTTTGAAATTACCATAAAAAAATCTAACGTTTAAGTGTAATAAATGTAAGTACTCATTACTATTATAGTTCTTATCATATGGTATTAGAGCATAATTTAGAATGTGAAAAATATTCACCAATTACGACTTACTATCCTCGCTACCAAAGGATTCCAATTTTCAAATTCGAGATTAAGAGTGCGTGTGAGCGAGATGTCGCTATACCTCTTTCTTGTGACGCGAATGATCGCAGTCGGACGGAGCGATCGTTTAAAGAGTCAATCAAAAAGAACGCGACAAAAAATGAACGCAAAGTTGTTCTGAAATTGAACGGATCAAATATTCTTTTTAGAGATCGGTTCTTTTGTTCAGTTATTTAATAAAACGAACACCTCTAGTTACGACCTTGCAAACTATGGAGCGTATGTCTAAACACAAAAAGATTGCAAAGTTTAAGAAATTATCGCTTTATTCTTTGTTTTCATCAAAAAAGATAATTCACAGTGTTTTTAAATAGTTAAGTACGCATTGTAACTCGTTTTTTTATTAGTGTACAATGCGATTAAGATGTAATAAAAGTGAGAGTGCAACAGTTTAACTTCGTCCTCGGAGGATGAGAACTGCGCTTCATCACCACCAAATAAATATATAAACATTTGTTGCCTTATTTCAATTTTAAGACGTAAATAAACATAATACGAATTATACAAACTATAATATAAATCAGATATTTTTATTTTTATTCTTTATTGCACACAATTTTTAGAAATAAAAAAATTACATGTACAAAAGGCGGGCTTAACGCTAAAAAGCATTCTCTACCAGCCAACCTTGTTGTGTGGGAGATAATTGTGTAGGTGTGCTCGATAATTTAATTAAAAGTTAACTCTGCGAACAAAACACAAATACAATACAATATGATATACACAAATACAATAACTTACAATACACATACACAAATATATAAACTATAATAAAATAAACTACACAAATAATATATATGTTTATAAATATATAATTAGAATATACTAAAACTGTATAAATATTTAATATATACATATGTATAAATAAAATTACTATGAATTTACAAGAATAATTGTCTGACTTGACGCTTAAATGACTCCCGGGAGGGAGCTCTCCTAATAGACTCGGGTAAATCGTTCCAAAGTCTGACTCCAGTGACCACAAACGAGTCGGACATGAAACCAGACTTGTGAGTTGGGATGGATAGTGCAAGATTAGTCTGTGATCGTAGAGATTTATCATGAAAAGAAGAAAGGAAAGAGAAATCAGAAGAAAGGTATGAGGGAGAGTTAGGATTGAACAGAATGGAATAAAGTAGACAGAGCAACCTGGTCTTTCTACGTCCAGCTACTGTGAGCCATCCAAGCTGCTTCCTACTAGGAATAATATGGTCATACTTGCGCAGGTTATAAATAAAACGTATGCACGTGTTTAACAGCCTTTCAAGTTTGTTTAATAGATCGTTATTTATATCCAGGCAGCAAGCATTACCATAATCAATAATAGGAAGTAACAGCGTCTTAACTAGTTGGATTTTGGCTTGCACTGGCAAAAAGTTTTTCAGTCGCATCATCGAATGCAATGAAGCATAGATCCTGCGAGAAATATCAGAAATATATACGTCCCAACACAATTTGTCATCGATAATAATACCTAAGTCCTTAACTTTATAACAGTGCCTTGGTACGCAAGCTTAGGTAGAGAGTTGAGGTCGAGTTTGGCCAGTTGACGCGAGCTACCAATAATAATTGCCTGACATTTATCAGGGTTAACTTCAACGCCATAGTTAGCAGCCCATAATGATATTTGCCGCAGGTCAGTGTTTAAGGTGCAAATAGTATTTACAATATTATCCACGCAGGTATGTATATAAAGCTGCAAGTCATCTGCGTAAAGATGGTATCGAGAAGTTATAAAGGACGTATACGAATAGAATTGATAAATACTGAGAATAGAAGAGCTGAAAGAATACCGCATTGAGGCACGCCAACATTCATATCGTGCCAGTCAGAACTAGTCTGACCTACCCGAACCGATTGTTGACGTCCCTGAAGATATGACGAAAACCATTCTAAAGCTGAATCTGAGACATTAGCATTAGATAAAAGAGCAATAAGAATATCGTGATCCACGGAATTAAACGCATTACTAAAATCTATTAATACTAGCACATTTAGGTTCTTTTTTTCCATTGCAAATCTATTGTCATCAGTAAGTCTCACCAAAGCCGTAGTTGTGCTGTGTCCAGTTCTAAAACCAGACTGTAACGGATTTAATAAGCCATATTTTAAAAAATGTGTGGATACTTGCTCATAGGCAATGGATTCTAGGATTTTGGAGAGGAAAGGAAGGACAGATATAGGACGAAAATGAGATGGTTGCGTAGGATTTGATATTTTAGGAAGTGGGAGAATAAATGCCTTACGCCACATCTCAGGGAACTGATATGAAATAAATGAAAAATTAATAATATGTGTGACGACGGGAATTAGGATGTCTATGATTAAGGTTATCATATTGCGTCCAATGTCATCCAAACCTGCTGCTCTGGATGATATAGCTCGAATAGCTTTCTTGGTATCAGCATCACTGATAGAAAAGAAGCAAAAACTTGGAAAATGAGGTTTCGGCAAACTACGAATTTCAGAAAGTGTACTATTTTTAATATGTAAATCAAATAAAGAAGATGAAGAGAAGTGTTGACTTAGGATATTTATATCAATATTAGGGGAATCACTAGGGGAAGCTGAAAGTTTGCCAATGCCGAGAGACTTTAAGAATTTTAAAGTCGCTTCGGGAGAAGAGTCACGTAGATTAGTAAAGATATATTGGCGCTTCAATTTTATACCTATCTGATCATATACACCGATTCCTTGCAGCTTTATAAATAAACCAGTTATGTTCGTTCCTATTGCGTTTATACTTTAGGAAAGCCCTATCTCTTTTGGCTCTTGCTTTACGAAATTCATCATCAAACCACAAAGCAGGATGATTTTTTATTTTGATAAGCTGCCGTGCTTGCATATAGTTCTAAGATGCATGCTTGTCATATAGTTCTAAGATGTTGGAATTTAAAAAATTTACCTTGTCATCAACTGTATTCATCAACTCTACTCGCGACCAATCTTAATATGACGCATCGTTCTTGAGCTTTTCGATATTTATATTTTGAAAATTCCTGAGTAAAAGAGTCTTAGGCTTAGGCTTGTGTATTTTAATGTTCATTGAAACAAAAATGAGATCATGTAAGAAAAATTCAGGGGCTGAAAATTGGCCAAATTTGGAGACATGATCAGAGTTAGACGTGATTATTAAATCCAAAAGCGTGTCACTGTTATTAGAGTGATGAGTTGGATTTAATGGCAATATATTGAAATTTAAGGACTAAATTTACCAATCTTCCTCATCCATTGTCCTGCTCTCCGTCTAATCCATTGTTTTGTACATCATACAAGGCTTTGGTTCATTCTCCTTGTATCATAACAGATCTTGGCTTGACCAAAGGAGATCCTGGCATCAATACAAAATTTCAAGATATAATTCATTCCAATTGGTTTAATCATCTCCTTATCTTCACTGATGCATCGAAGCTTTCTAAAGAAGGCTGTGTTGGTGCTGCATACTGGATCCCAAAATTCTAAATTATTTTACAATTTAAATGTCCTCCCGAATCTATTGTGTTTACAGTTGAGGCTGTTGCTTTATTAGAAGCAATCCTGTTTACACGTTCCCATGACTTTAGACAGACGGTTATTTTCACTGACTCACTAAACTGCTTAATGGCGTTAATAGGTAATCCATTTCATAGCAAATTAAGGTCTTCAATTGTTTTAAGGATTCGTGAAGAATTGTACTCATGTTATCTAAAGGGTTTAGATATTACTTTAGCTTGGATTCCAGGGTATTCTGGAATTAGTGGCAAATCTGCAGACTCCTGCGCTAAATTAACTATCCAGTGTGGCACTTTAGATCATTTTTCTAATTCGGCCCAGGATTTGTTGTCCCTTGCATCTACTCATCTGGACGATTCCTGGAGANTAATAAGCGGGCGAAGCCGCGCGCGCCCTCTAGTATAAAATAATATTTTATAACAATATATTAAATTAGACTTAAAAAATAAATAAAATAATAAAATATGAGAAATATATATATGTATATATAAAAATACAAGGAATAAATATATTTATATATATAATAATACTAATTATTATGTAATTTCAAATAACAAAATTTATAAAAAAAAAATAAAAGCAAAAATAAAAACCATACAAATATTCTCACACGACCTGTTGGCTCTAAATAAACGAATGTACAAAATTATATAATTTTAAAGCTATTATTTTTTAAGAGCTAATTATAATACAAAAACATCGCAATACAAACGGTACATTCGTTAAAAAAAAAAAAAAACAACAAAAAGATAAATACATTAAAAATAAAAAAATATAGATATATATATAAATAGTAGTGCCAAAATACCACTGTCCATGTCTACATACATTTAACTACTTTTAACTTAGAAGTGACAGCTGTCAATTGACATTGACAGAGTGAAAAGTAAACAATACAAAACACGAATTAACTGCATTATAGGCTGACGTTTGTTTTGGTTAACACACGTGTTAGTGAGGGTTTAGTTTTTATTGTTTTTTGTCGTACATTTTTAGTGGAAATTGCGGTTGTTTAAAAAAAAAAGATTTGTATTATTAAGGTGTTAGGTTGGTGTTAGTGTTTGTGGTGTTTTAATAACTAGATTAGATATAAGGTAAGTTAGGTTAGTTTATTTTAAAATGGATGCTGAGCATCCGCCTGATCCACCTGATCCTGGTGGTGGCATATGTGATCTGCAGACTTCTTCGAGAAAAAGGCAAGGTGATGACACACCTGCCCAAAATGAAAATTTAATTAAAAAAACAATTATTAACCCAGCGACAGCTACTCCGTCAATTCAAAACTTATACATACATCCTTCCTTGTCTGAAAGCCCTAAATCCTATCTAGATACGGATAAAGGCCCTTTTATAGTGTATGTATCGAGGGAAACTCCAGACCCTGCAGCAGGGACTGCCATTAAAGCCATTAAGTTTGGCCAGTTTCTCCATATTAATAAAATATCTAATATCACCAGCGATGGTGTGAAAAATGTTGGTCGCAATAAAATAAGCGTAGAATTCTCAACAGCTACTGCAGCGAATAACTTCTTATAAACTTTAACCATTTTGTAACAAATAATCAAATCAGTCTTCTAAATCGGAGGTGCAATTTTTGCATTCATAGAACAAATTGTTCTTGTTTACACATTTTGTGTGTGCCCACAACTTGCACGCAGTGCACTGAATCCATTCTTCTCCTTCAATACTAGAGCTATACGATTCAGTGCATTCCAAGCAAAATGTTTCATTCTCATCACTTCCATCGTCGCTACTATTCTTCTTATTAGCTTCACGAAGAATTTTTTTTCCATCACCTTTTCGGTCCTTTTGAATTCCTATAGTCATTCCGCCTGTTGTCTTTGGCTTCTTTGTTTTTTTGGTCAGCGTCTGAGGTCGTTGTTTTGCCTTAAGTTGCATAAGATTTTCTTTTTCAGGTGTATCTGTGTAAATAGTGCTTTTTCGTTTTCTGATATTTCTTTTATTTTCTAAGCGTAATCCAGCTTTCGGAAAGGGTCTAATATCTTCAGGTAAAGTAAACGATGTCCTTGGCATACACATGCTTTCATCAGTTACTGGATTTTTTTCAGGAGTTTTGAATCCATAATCTGCATTGGTTACTAAGAGTGCATCAGAAGTAGAAGGCACTTCGCATAACACATTTGAAGTCGATGGTATGAGAGTTCCCAAAGAAACAACATCATCCTGCTTAGGTGAATTACATGAATCTCTTTGGTTGCTTAGGTCATGTGATGGTGCATCACTGTCATTAACCGATGCTGTCGTTAGTGCAGGAAAAACATCTGGTGCTGGCCTGTTAGTTACATATGACCCGCTAAACTCTGATTCAGGAAATATGTTGTCATTGAATGGTGATATTCCAGTCACACGGAATCCAGATTGGATATTATCAATTGTAGCTGCTAATGGTAATGATATTTTTACCAACTCAGGTATGTCGTATATAGTTATAGTCTTTCCCGGGTGACTTGCTAACCAATTATCGCTTGCTTGATTATAATATTTCTTTAGTGGCCCATAAACTGTTCTATCTAAAGGCTGCAACTTATGGCTGCAGTGAGGAGGAAACGATAAAATTATAACCCCGTTTTCTTTGAAATAATTAAGCACTTCTATGGACAAATGTGAGTCATGGTTGTCGAGAAGTAATAGAACCGGGTTTTCTTTACTGGGTTTGGCGTATTTTACGAAATGTTTAGCAAACTTTCGAAAATTGTCTTCTTTCATCCACCCAGAAGAATTAGCATCGCCGTCTGAGCCCACTGGCCCACCTCTGATGAAATGTTCTTTATAGTGTACCCGTGGGAAAATAAAAAATGGAGGAACCATGTTGCCCAGGGCTGAGATAGCAACCGCGACCGTCACAAGCGCCCCTCGTTCAGCGGAAGTAATTTTTCCCAAGTTCTTTATTCCTCGGCGAGCTATCACTCTAGTAGGTACATGTACCGTCGTCAGTCCTGTTTCATCTACGTTCCAAATATCCCCAGGACTTAGATTATGGCGCAGATAAACGGTTTTTAAATTGTCAAAGAACAGGCTAACATTATGTTTGTTGAAAGATGTGGCTCGAGATAAGCTAGTAGCTTGAGGAGTTCGTATAGAAAGTGCAGGATGACGCTTAAGAAAATATCCCAACCAATCTTTACCAGCAATCAGTTTTGTATTCCATGAAGCAGGTACGGATTTGTTATTTTTTTTTGCAAATTCATACGCGAACTTTCGTGTTTCATAAGGTGTTAAACCATAA
>JAAIXJ010000391.1:0-39744 GCA_013403705.1 Heliconius hermathena
TAATAGATTTCTTAAAAGACAATATTCTTGTAAAACATAATTTTTATATGTCTCATAAAATTGAGTCAGCGCTCGCCATAACACGACATAATTCCTTGTTGCCTAGCAACGGTTGTGTAGCGATGGTTGTCATTAATATGGCAGAATAAATTACATGTCAAATTGAAACGTATTTTAATATCTTAGTATATATCAAGAATATTACAAATATGAGAAAAAAAAGTATCCTATGTTCATCCAAAGACCCTCAAGTATCTCTATATGAGTATTTTATCATAATTGAATTAGCGGTTTGGGCCTGATTGTGTAAAAGACTGACAGACAGACAGACAGAGTTACTTTCGAATTTATAATATAGGTATGGAGGTATGGATTAATACTGTATTTGTGTTTCAAATAACAATCAAATAATAAGATTTACAAGAAAAAAAAACTAGTATCAGGAAATATGTTGACAGTTAAAAAGATATATAAATAAACGTTTATTTCCGGTGCATATTAAAAATTATAATAAAAATAAAATTCAATTATTATTAGTACACAATGAATAAGATCAAAGACTCAAGTTTGAACTATTTAATATCAGAATATTTGTTGTCATAGTAAGTTTTGAAGTACGTATACAGCTTATTGTTTAGAAATGTTAAGTAAAGCAATGTTACACGTGCGGTCCCGGTTAGTCACGTACTTTACGGGCACATTGTTCGTGACGATCGCTCTATGAAGGGCGATTAGGTGTTTGCACCAGCATTCTATATATTTGTTAAAGATTATTGAGCTGGGTTGAACTGAATGTTGATTATTGATGTCAGTCGTAGCACAAAGAATTCAATTGCAAAAAATTCAATGCAATTCCGAAAAATATATTTTTTTATATTTTAATTTCCGCTCTCTGGTAGCGAGGCAAAGCATGGCATTGATTCCGCTGCTCAACACACAAAGCTTTCAAACTTCGGCGGGAAGTGGGTAGCGGAAGTGTCTTAACTCTACGTAACCCAGGCCCCTTCATCCTACACTGCTATATAGCGTGAAGATAAAATAAAAGAAAATATTAATTGAGCTGAAACATCAGAGGAAAACATATATATGTAGGTGCATGTAGTCCAACCAATGCACTGATGCAGTGATGTAACTATTCTTGATATTCGATAGAACAGAATATGTTCTACACACTTAGCTGATCAATGAACACTTCTGGCGATATATTACATTACATTCTCGGAGGAGCTCATACTCAAATTTAGTTATAACAATGTCTCCGGAAGCTCAAAATTGTATAAGGTATTATGTATTTCAAAAGCAATTCAGATATGAATCAAAATGTGAAAATGTATGGATATGAACAATTTTCGTTATGGAATTTTTTGAGGCCAGTCTTGGCGCAGAGACACAAGTGTGTGTTTTGCTTCATTATGACAATAAGTTTAATATATAATAAATAAGTTTAATATTATTAGTATAATTTTGATTTATTATATATTGATTTATTATTATAGAGGCCAGTCGTCAGGAGGTGTGACTGTAAAACCGACTGGTTGTGGGTTCGATCCCCACTCGAGGAGATGAAATATTTACTTAACTTTATATTTTCATTTCTTCGCTCTGGTGTCGAGGTTAAGCGCGGCGTTGAGTTCTGCCACTCAACACGCAATGCCTAGGCTAGGGCAATGCCTAACACTAGGTTCCCTCTGCCTTCCCTGCTGTGTGCGGGATACAGCGTGAAGCTGATTTGATTTATTATAACAATAAACGTGAGTCTCTAGTAACTAAAACTAAAAACTAAAGCATTATATTTGGCCTTTGCAAAAAGGAATTGCCACTGAGGATTTAAATGTTATAGAAAATGGTTACAGATCAGTAAAATATATACAACTTTTAAATAAAACTCAAGCGTCTGTTTTCCAATCTCAATCCGGATTGCAGTCTTTGAGACTTTGCACTAAGCTTTTACTTGCCTTCAGAAATCTTTTTACGTCGACCATCAAAATGTCAACATCCATGTAATAAGAAAAATCTAGAGACTAAAATAAAAATTTCAGCATTAATTGAATCTTAATTTTATTTTTAATTACTTTAAAATTAAAATTAAAACTGTTTTATTTTTTACTAGTCCTGCAAAACAAAATGAAATGTTTAATATAGTGATGAATGCTTTTAGTAAAACATATTAACGACATTTTTTTAATTAAACATACAATTTTTTAACTATTTTTAAGTTTTACATGACGTAAAAAATTACGACCTGTTAAATTAAACTCCACCACAATAGTAAATGCTATAAATCCAAATGGTTTCTAATAGAAATAATTTTTAAATTATATTGTCTGTAAATGTAGAGCATGGGACGCTGGCGTAAGACCAAAAACAGAAGAAGCTGCAGTTAGACGAGTAGCAGAGAGGAACGCACTAAGATGTTCACTTCTCAGAAGTGAAGCCAGAAAAAAACAACAACCTAAGGTAACCAAACTTAGTTTAGATATATAGGTCTCCACCATTAAAAAGTAAATTCTACATTCCAAAACTAAACAACAATGACTGACCTAAAAACTAGAATATATATAACATAAACTGAGTTACAATATAATATATTTTATAGATAAACTACGGATCATAGATTATTTTATTCGATCTCATTTTCTACTTAATTATTAATGATATTAAATAACAAACAACAAGTTCCATTACGAGGAGTCGATATAATTTGCTGCACTTGAAGTTTAATTTGCGCGCTGTAATTAGTTCAGAAGTTAATTCCTTTGTGTTTTGCAAGAAAGTTGTTTCACACTTCGAATAACTTGAAATCGTCAAGGTAAAGGTTAACAAGGCTTTTTTTTATAAAATTAAACTTACTTATATTCAGAAAGTCATAGTTTTCTTTTTTAGGGATCCATAACTTAAAAGGAAAAAAATACTACAAAGTGATCGTATAAGGGTTCTCGTCATAGGGTCACTTTGTTGTCCGTCTGTCAAGACAATTTATCTCAAGATCGCGTTGAAGTATTAAAAACAAATATTAGGTCTACGGTCTCTCGGACGATGGAAAAAATACAGAATCCAAGTCAATGCAATCAAAAGGTACGAGCATTGATGCATTGTATTGATGGATTTTGTATGAAACTTAACTTAGCTTCACACTTTATCCCTAGCGGGGTTATTACGAAATATTTCACAAACTACGAACTACTAAGAACATATAAATACAGGAATAAAAAGCGAAAAGTGAAAATTTATAGGTGTTTAAGGAAAAAAGAAATCATTACAAATTTGTTTGTCACGTTGTGGCCCTGTGCCACGCGTGGCCTCAAGGAACTCAAATGTCTTACTGTATTATTCTCTTATTATACATCTTTCAAATGTTTAAAGTGATAATAAAATATTAATTAAAAAAGTCTTTTTTAAAATCAAGCTTTTTTTTTCAAAATGTCAGTTGTACTAAAATGAAAATAATAATTGCTTGTAAAAAACATGTAAAAAACAGATATAGCACTAAATAATTTTCTTGGACGATACAAGCTTTTCCAATTAGTTTTAATTAAACTATTATTTTAATTTAAATACAACTGACCTTTTGAAATAAAGATTTGTTTTTAAAAACATTTTTTATTTTTTACTTTTACGTTCTCTCTTCTTCTCATTTGTTTTAAAGTATCATTATTGCAAGTTATTTTTCCGGTCAAATTTTAACATAAAGTGCTCGCTTAATGAAACGAGATCAAACACAACCTAATGATATACCTTCCGTAGCTAAGAAGTCCCTTTAGCAAGGCTTCCTGCTCCATCTTGAAGTTTTAGTAGATATAATTTATTTATTTATCAATCGAGCACTAGAATACTGACCAAGACATATCGAAAGACTCCAAACATGACCTGTCCATTTTTCTTAGCTATAAAGCCTCTTTGATAACCTTCCAGTTGTTAGTTTTTTTTATGGTGTATAATATTTTACAAATCAAGCCCTTTCATCTGACATCCTTGTAAGGAGAATTGTGCAAAAAATTGTAATAAGCCCTTTTGTTGCGGCCCATTTTGGATTTACAATAATATTAATCATATGTTATTTAATTTTCATCAGAACTGAAGTCGTAAACCAAATTTTAACTCAATCGGACACTGGGAAATTGATCAAATAGAGCTTCCAAAATTTCATATACTCTAACACTCTAACTGACACGGCTAGTTAAATGAAGCTTGTAACAGAGCAAGCAACTTTGTGAAAGATTTACTATATACTTGCTTTCATTGTGTTTGAAATATTTGTTTTTTTCTTATACTACAAGTATGCTACCGTTTATTTAATTAAAAATGCTACCATCGTTTCTAATTTACGTGGTAATTATAACTGCATTTTATAAATTACCAGCGGTAAAGAGAATACACGTATACATTCAACTACCCTTTTTTTTCCTTTTCGCACTGTATCACGGATATAGCAGGGTAGGTAGATTAAGACACTGTCTGGCTTTACGTTGTGTCGTAGGGTAGGCAGAGGGAGGTTCCCTCTGCCTACCCTGCTGTGTGCGGGATACAGCGTGAAGCTGATTTATTTATTTTATTTATTTATTGAAATTATAAAACTATTTTAGTACACATAAAGTATTGAATTCAATGAGGTTTAATAATTTATTAATTATCAATTTTAGTATAATATGATTTTTCTTAATTTCAAGATTGTATTTATTAATAAGGTTGTATTTACATTTATATTTATTGTATAAGTCATGATAACCACCTATTTTTATTTCTCCTTATGAAGCACTACTTTCCCATATAGTGGAATTAATACCTTAGTCTTTTGGAATAAACTTTAAAATAGTTAGGATTTTGTACATAAACTTCGTGATATGTTTGGTTTCAGTACAGAACAGTATGGTTTCTATCTGTATTGCTCCATTTCAAGATCATAACTCAAAACAGAATTCTCGTTAATACGTCTATTTCCCAGTTCGAATTTTATTTGACAGCAGTACTTAGAATTAAACTAGCCGTCAGTGTATTCAGAATCATACGATTGTGTATTCAGAATCGTATGGTTAATACAATCAGGGAATATGACATTTGGATGACAATTACTTTGGCAGTTAATAGCGAAATAAAATGTATAAAATATCACCTAACTACCGTTAATGTGTAAAGCTATTTTTTAATATAGGTATATCTTTATAATTTCTTGGAAATAATATTAGAAATGAAATATCCATTACCAGAAACTTTGGATGATTTCTACCACTTGCCAGACACCCATAAACCCTAATAAATTATAAGCGCATACGTAAATTAGGAGCAAAGTTACAATAAGATTTTTTAAAATTATTTTATTAATTAATGTAAAAAAAATACTCTTTCACCACACTAGTGTGCAAAATGTAATCATCTTTCAGGCAGCATTCTGCAAAAAATCAATGTAGTCCGCGAGACGACTGAAGAATCACGGTTTGACTATTTGAAATTGGGTAATTTTTTGAACTGACAGATTGACTGTTTTGAATACGGTAGAGTATGAACATCTATCATAAATATGATATTAGCGTAACATTAAAAAATCATTAAGCAGTGATTATGAACTTAAATAGAAATTAAATAGAGCTCGTATCTTTTATCTGGACTTTTTATTACAGTTTTCTAAGTTAGAATTGTGAAAGTAATGTATCCAAGATACAGTATCAGCTTATATAAGAGTGTGTATATAAAGCCAATATATACACACACACATACACATACACACACACATCTATATATATATATATATATANGCCAATTATAGCTCTACGGCGCCGTGGCATTTATTAAAATAAATATTCACACGTTTTCTTGAAACACAGTAGTAGCAGAATATGTGTCGATTTCTATTGCAGAATGGTTCTGAATAATCAAGTTATACTATATTGTTTCAGGAACAGCTACTTTACATGTTATGTATATAACGCATAGCAACTTCACAGTTTATAGATTACATAAATAAATTAAACTCAAAAAGTATCGAATAACGTAATCCAAAGTCAAAATTTCCTATACTTATGAATCCAATTTCGATTAAAATGCTAATAATTTTATTATAATGTAAAGAATTATGTATCGTGCACCACTCCTTCGGTTATATTTTTGACTAAATTAAATGTAACAATCCTGATTAAAATAAAATTTCTGTCAAATGCGAGTCGGATTCGCATACTGAGGGGTTCCGTACTAATTTTAGGATTTTGTGTCAACGAAAAGTACAATTTGTAAAAGTTGGCTAACTTAAGTTTGTATTCGTCCATATGCATTCATTTTGTAGAAATTAATTACAATTATAAATAAATGTGTAATGAAAAATTTTTTATATGAAATAACTATAAATTTAAACTTTTTGGATTTTATTCCCTTATGTGTAATGTAAGTTCTCACTTCTTGCAGAATTTCATAATTGTAAAAATTTTGATCACGAAGCGAATAAATGCGGCTAAAACGATGCGTTAATGTTCATATTTTTTTAATTGCGTTGGCAATGAGATGTATTTATTATATTTCCATCTCGACATTAATTCTTTTGACGGACAGACAGACAGACAATAAATTGATCCTATAAGGGTTCCGTTTTGTCCTTTTGAGGTACGAAACCCTAAAAAGTGTTTTTTTTTTCAGAAAAAAGTATATCCCAACCCCGCTATGTTCAAACGATAATTATAAGTAATTATATTAGGGAAGTGGAAATTTGTAAAAATCTCCCTGCAAAGATGCTAACAATATAAATACGTTGTAATTGTTGTGTAACAAGCGTATAAGAATTTCGACGTAGCTCGATGAGAACATTTGGTTTAGTTGGTCAGAGCGCTTGGATGCTTTCGAAAGAGGCGCGGGTTCAAATCCCGCTACGTTCAAATTTTTACAAGTTTTCTTAATAAGTATTTTTCTTTCCTAAATGTGGAATAACATTAAAAATGTTAAAAAATGTTCTAAATTCTCCACTATGCTTAAATATTCTTTTATACTTACTTTAAGCAATGGTTACTTTAAGCAATTAATTTTTGATGTATTGAATTTGTAGCAGGAGACCACGTCGCTATCCGAAAGGATTCGTCTCCTTACTTGTGATGTTGAGGACGATGAGCAACAGGAAGAACAGCGTTCATCACCAGCTGGGGCCAGTATCGATAAGTTTTCGAGCAGTAGCGACAAATCATTTAATAGTATTGATAAAAATAGTGAAAAAGCGTTTGGAAGCGCATCTTCGAGTTCCTCATCTTCGACTCTCTCGGCGCCTGTACCGCCCCGACAACAACCACCTGATTTGGGAGATATTCATCAAGAACAACAAAAAGTAAGTCAAAAATAAAGATTTATATATCAAAAAAGATTAAATTTCAAATTCAACAATATCTCATTCTATATCTAGTAGGCATGTATTAGTAGATTTAAAACTTATATCAAGAACCACTTTCAGAATAATGGATTTATTGAATATTTTTTAAAAATTACGAAGATAATATTATCTTTATAAAATATAATGTTGTAGCAAATGGTATCATATTTTTATGAATGTACTTTCTTTGCGGGTATAAAAAATTGCCAACTTAAAATAAGGTCGTAATCTGTCCTTGTACTCTTCTACATTTGAAACCTCTACTGCCTGTTTATTTATACACAATACAAAAAACACCCAATGTAATTAATTAGTTCAAATGGTTATATGAGAAATTAATTGTCGTTTTATAAAATATTTTTTGTAATTAGGCCTACTCTTATTCTGCCTTTTCCTTTGTTTATTTTTGTCAAGCCACGCTCTAAACCAATTAATAATATCTAAATAAATATTTCATTTATATATAGCGGTCCACTCGCGGCTTCGCCCGCATACCACCTATAATTATTTTATCATGCTGCATAAGATTGATTATATAATTTATACATTCAACTATTTTTTTTTAAATTTGACAAAATGGAGGCATAACGTGGCTGCATGCGAGGATTTAATTTTACCTTTTCTCGAAAAATATACGTCCAATTTATATGCTTTAAAAGCCAAAGCTAGCATAACACTAAACTTAAAACTTCCTTGATGTTGGAATAATTTTTCGTAAGTTGTATATANACAACAAAATAGATAAAGATAATAGTAATTTTAAAAAGTTCATCGAAATACCAATTTAAAAAAAATTTAAACTATAGACAATGTAACTATAGATATAATATGTGTATAACAATAATACTAAATAAATACTTCTTAATTTAGGAAATAAACGTATAATAATATAGCGTATTGTGTATAAGAAAAAGATAAAAATGTTGATTATTTAGCAAATTTGTAACGTATTCGTTGAGCTAAGACTGTGCTGCTTTAATTAATTCTCTGAATTGCTTACTTCTCGACTTCAGTACAATATTTGATTTAGCATTTAATTCTGACAAAGGCATAGAGAACTGAGATTAAAAATCTCATTAGCACTAATTAAATGCTATGTCGTCCCCGACCTTAGACTGCAGTCAAATGGTACTTATTTACTACTAACTTAATAGATAATTTTTTTTTCAATAATATTTTTATTTTATGGTATCTATATTTTTTTGACTTTAAAGTAGTTAATTTATATTTAATTATAACTTTAAATAATAAAATAAACAAATAAAAATATTCCTTTGATAATAAACTGTTAAGAAGAAATAGTTTGGGATCCAAATTATTATAATAAGTTAGCGTGAAACTGGGAAGTCAAAGCAGAATTAAGTTGAGTTTATTTAAAAAAACTTGCGACCTCTGACATAACACGACATTCAAATAGTTGTAATTCTTACCATAACAGCCATGAAGGCATAATATTATTTTTAATGTTTAAAATTCCTCAATGTCTTTTCCTCAATTTCTTGACATATAAAAAATACATGTTCTAATGTGGTTTCGTTTTACCTGGTCAAAGAAACAAATGGATGGACAACAAGTATTTCTCTGCAATCAATATGTGATAGGTGGATGAGCGTAACTAAACTGTGTGCTTTATTAAAATAAAAAATAAAAAATGGTAACGAGATTTATACGAGTTATAAAATTTTACATTGCATTAATTACACTTTAAGCCGAAATTTTGTATGTTTCCACGGCATTCATCTTTTGTTCATTCTTCTTCTGTAATACCCACGTTTGCCGTATAACAAAGTCGGTACTAACACTGCATTGTGTACGGCCAAACGCGCAACTGTGTTGACGTTTCGCCATTTCATCAATGCAGCTAAGGCACCATTAGCCCTGTTACCAGCAGCAATACGCCTTTCCACATCCATCTCGTATCTTCTACCTCTACTGAATATTCTTCCTAAGTATACCACTTCATTCACTTGTTCTAATATATTACCAATTACTCTGATCTTGCATTCCCTCCTTTTTTCATCTCTTTCAAAAACCAGAACCTATGTGTTATTCGTATACAGGCTTGGACCATTATTTTCACACCCTTCTTTCAGAGTGGTAACCAATGCCTGAAATTCGCATTCTGATGATGCAATGAGCATCATATGTATACAGCAGGCAATTTACACTCAAGTCACCTACTTTCACTCCCATCCACTTTGTTTCACTCCTTGGAGATAGGAGGACATATTTTTATGTGATAATTAAATATTTTTTATTTTATCTTCGTGCATAAAAATATGATAATAACAGAGGCCTTCATGGCAAAATATGCCAATAAGGTTGTGACTGTAAACGCCTCGATTGAGGGTTCGATTCTCACTTTGGGAATTATAATAATGTATTATATTCTTCGCTCTGGCATCGAGTTGCACCATTTACCGCGCAATGCCTCAAAAATTCGGTGGAATGTGGGGAACGGAGTATCTTAACACTAGATTCCCTATAGCTACCCTGCTATATGTGGGATACAGCTATCTAAGTAAAGCTGAATGAAGCTGAAAAAAATAAACACTTCATGCGTTGACTCCATCAATAGAGATGTCTAAACCGAGCAGAAAGTAGAAAGTATAGGATGCGTGAAATTATAAAGTACCAAAATGAAAATACATCTATGTACCTACCTACTTTTAACCGATACGCTGAAAATTGTAGCGCTCTAGTTCGTCATTTCCCAAACACCACAAAACCAAAACTAAAACATATGATGTTGTTTGCCTGACCATATGATCCGGTCAAATAGAAATTGTGCTCAGATGTTAGGTTTCTCACTTATTGAATATTTTAGTTTTGGTAATATATTACGAGTATAATAGTTATACATCAATCATTAATTCATCATCATTCGTCATTTAAAATTTAACAATTGATTTACCACTCAAATTGTATACTTTTATATATATATATATTATATATATATACCTTTATATAGATACATACCTCGATAGTGGGGTTAAATAATACTTGTATTATATTAAAAAAAAACATAGTCAACTAAATGAAAGTGATATCAAAACGCTTCGATCTTCCATTTTCACTAGAATACGAGACATGGGGTGAATAAAATCAATCACTCTGATTTATGTTATAAAAGTAAATATAATATGTCATGTTTTAAATATTTAGTGTCGGAACTTCGAACGCGACGCGTTATTACAGCAACGCTGATTGTTTTATCTGTGGTCGGGAGCGTTGGCGGGAAAATTAAAATATATTCTCCTCATAAGATTGGACATTCAAGTGTAACTAAATGTATTAATGTTTAAAGTAAACGTAAAATGTAATTTGAATGTAAAAATAAATAAATATAGTGAATTAAAGTTATTATATGATAGTGAGTGAAATGATGATCAGTTGAATATTTTAAAATTTTTCATCTACTAAAATCAAGCTAGTGCTATATACAATATAATACCTTTTTTTACAATTTTATGTGCATTACAAGTAAAACATTGTTAAAAACACGTGATGGATTTTTCTCGTATAATTCAGATGCCACATCTTATCTAATTTAAATTTTCGTCGTCGTTATCTGAGCTTAAGATATTTAAGAGTTAAGAGTCTCAATGCAGAGAATATTACAGACGTTCTTATTAACAAATAATATAAACTAAGAATAGTATAATACTTCGAAAGGTAATCTTATACAGATTCGCTTTAAATATAAACAAACCATATTCTAGTTCTCATTTTAATTTTACCTTGATCTTTCACTAGAAAAAGAAAGTTATAAGACGCGTATATTTTTGCAAAAAAATGTACACCTAAATGTGTAATTATAAAGATGTAGTAACAAAAAAATATATTTTTCCTAGGTTCACGCTGTGTTTTTCTTAGGTTATGCACGTAGCAGAGTAGGCAGAGGTAACCTGTGAACCTAGTGCTAAGACACTACGTTTCCATTAAGCGACCTACATTCCACACTTTTCGTCGAATTGATGAATCATTGCGACTTGAGTGGCTGAACTCAACGCCGCGCTTTGCCGCGTTACCAGAGCGAGAAAATGAAAATATTAAATATTTCACTTCCTCTAGTGGGAAAGGAAGCCACAACCGTTGCGTTTATAGTCAGATGCTGCGCTACGACTAGCTCATAAAATAAATTCAACTTGCTTATTAGCCAAGATCCGAGTCCCGAAGGCAGTTCCTGTCGACGCTGGCCCCGCTCACGGCGTGCGTTGGCAGCACCGCGCATCACGAAGGCTTCTATTATGTACCACCCGGAGATAGAACATCCGCCTCTTCAGCTACAAATATAGATCTGCATGAACATAACGAAGCGCCAGCCCCAGATGTCGTTGCAGGAACACCAGGTATGTCAACATTTATTTTAGTGTTCTATAAAAATAAGACCAACATTTTGTCCAACATTTGTAACAAAAAGAAAAATAACTCAAGCTACTTCTAAATTTATGTCTGAGTTTATAATATTTTTGAAAATAAAAGACCGAAAATATAATTGTACTCGTATAGCCGTATATTGTAGCAACTGGGTGAAAACGAATTTTGTAACCCAAAATGTGTAGGTATGCCTAAATGTTGCTTATTGAAATATTAGTAATATATNTTCAATAAGCAACATTTCAATAAGCAACCGCTGTGCGTAGAAACGTAAAATTTGGACAGGTGTTTATTTTCGTAATGTGGACGTCCACTAAGAAGGGATTTTGAAAAATTTTTAACCCTAAAGGGATGAAATAGGGGCATGAATAAAAAATATGGTTTTTTTTAAATCAGCACCGATTTTTATAAAATTTGAAATTCAGGCTCTTAAAAATATTTCATTGAACACGTGTTTCATGGTTTTTTTAGAATTCACCCCTAAGGGAGCAAATAAGCGGGCGAAGCTGCGCGTGCCCACTAGTAAACTAATAAATATTGTATTTTGTGACATTATCTACTTACACTATACATATAACGGCTTAAAAAAATAAAAATAGTTTCATAGCACGAGATGATTATATCTTTATCCTTCATTGTGCTATTAAAGCTCGTCCACTCTACTTAATCCAATTAACATGAACACCAGTAAAAAAGTGTGTGTATAAACGTTGCTATTGGAAAATGAGAGAAATTAAAATCAAACTTTAGCTTATTTATATTTAAAAAATATATTTGCATACTTTATAAATACTTTAATATTTTATAATACAGTTTAAGTATATAATTATCCACATAGACTATACTATTGTTCTATTATATTATTATAAATTATTTTATTTGTTTATTCATTACAAAATAAAATCCAGTTTTGTTTATATTAAAGAAGAAGAAAAATCCTGAAAAAGATAAATATTTCTATAAAATAGCACCACCCACTTACTAACTTCAGATATTCCCTGTAGAAAACATAAGAGGCTTATATTGTAATTCAACAGATTATTAGAGGTGAATGTTATTCAAGAAGCTCTGTGAGATATGTTTACACAAAACTATTTTAGAATTATTCTTTATTTTTATATAGAACAAGTTTAATTAAGAAACTTTACACTTTCTGCTGTAATGTATTTTAAATTGAAAATTCATAACATTTTCTTGAACATTTCAAAAATTATTTTTTTTTTACCTACTAACATTAAACCCTAACATAAACTCTAATCTACAATAGCTAATAATTAACCAGTTCGTAGCTATACAATGACTATTGTATCAAAATAACGATCATACGAGTACATGGTGTGAAAACCGAAAATCAGTATGTGTACAAGAGTTTCAATCTAGTTATCAAAGTGTGTGCTAAAATCCAATTTCGTATCAGATCCCGCTTATCACATCCTGTCGGCGTTGCTTCAATAGTTCATGAAAAGATTGGTTCATCGTTCACATGATGGCTTTACATACACACACCAAATTTAAACGTCCATCATGTTGCTTCTCCATGGACAATAGACCTGTCCTACGGAGACATTATTATCTTAATAAATGGATATATAGGATTTCTCACCATCGTCGCTGAATGTATGTCATATACGTTATAGTAGTTCTATTTTATGTCACGACGTCACTCGTCGAACGTCAACCTCCTATCGTCGCTACGCTGTTGACTTGTTTGTCAAATCTTTTCTCTACTTGTGATTCTGAAATGAAAAATATATAATACACGTATATCATTTTGCAATGGAACAATATAAAAAATTGTGTATTAAACGAAAATGTTTATTTTTTCTTATAATTCCTTTTGCTTTAAGTAACTTAAAGTTAATTTATTTACATTAAAAAATAAATTCTAGTGTAATTAATTTATTAATTGCTCTTTAAATATACTACTACTACTTTTACGCGGAGAAACGTAATTGTGTTACTGACTGGACGGTGTAAACAGCTTTATGAGAATTTGCAGTAACTATGATATAACTTTTAATTAATTTAAATTACATTTTGACCGTTTTATTCCAACGCCGTAAATGAAAATCAATTTTAAAATAAAGGCATGTATATTACGAGACATCAAACTATAATGAAAATTGACTACATAAACGTTGCCGTGCTTCACCGCAGGCGGGTAATAATGTCAGAAGTTAATATGAGAAAATTATGTGACTTATAAATAAAAGATGTCGTTTTTTTTTAAATAATAATTAGATGAAGATGCTATTATCTACTATAAGGGAACCTAGTGTTAAGACACACTTTCCGCCGAACATCTGGAGGCGTTACGTGTTGAGTGGCGGAACTCAACGCCGCCTTGACACCAGATCTAAGAAATGAATAAAAAGGACATGAAATATTTATTTAAATTTATATTTTAAATATTTGAGGCCAGTCGTGGCCCAGCGGCACGAAGTGTGACTGTAAATCTGGTTGTAGGTTCGATTCCCACTCGAGGAGATGAAATATATACTTAAATTTATATTTCCATTTCTTTGCTCTGGTGTCGAGGCTTAGCGCGGCATTGAGTTCTGCAACTCAACACGCAATGTCTTCAGAATTCGCCAGAAAGTGGGGAACGGAGTGTTTTAACAGTAGGTTCCCTCTGCCTACCGTACTGTGTGCGGGATACAGCGTGAAGCTGATATCTATTTCAAAATCTGAAATCTCATTATTCCACTTAGAACGCTAGTACAGATATTACATTACTGTATACTATAAATACCTACATAGTCTGCTAACCCCTGATAGCCATTTACTGAACTAGAAATTACTGCTAAAACGTAGTGTAGTTTCGTCTAAGCACTCGTGTAATACGAGTATAACCCTCTGGTAAATATTTCATATTATATAGATACTAATACTCATCGAATGTAATCAAACAGTAACAAAGGCAATCTAAACGTGGAGCGCTCATGATTTCTTATATATAATATATACGAAGTTTTAAAATTATTTAATAAATGTAGAAAAATAATAATTTATAATTTTGGGTTCATATCCCTCAACTTTTGCTGTAATTAAACAGCATCAGTACCAACACTGCATTGCTTGCACGCCGCCTTATGCCGCTATGCGCTCGCTCCACCATCCTTTCAAGTTTCAATGTACGTGGTTAACCACAGGCTTAACCGTAACTGTAAAGCGTATTGCTACCGGCTACAGACCGATAGCAATAAGCTTTACACATCCATTTCGTATCTTCCATGTCTACTAAACATAGATATACCTCTTCAATCAATTGCTCTAATTTTATTGTTTCCATTTATGCAGATTTTGCTTGGTTTTTTCCTTCATCCCTTTGAAATATGTGATAGAATCTTATCCAATATAAGTCTGCAAAAATGTAAATAGCTTTTATTTTTTGCTTTTATTATTTTTTTTAATAAAATATTTTTTCGTGAAAGGTGCCACTGAAAGCGATGAAAGTTTAGCTGCGTTCGCCCGCGCGTCTGCCCCGCGGACCGAGCGGCTGCGCCAGCGATACGGTCAGGAGTCCCAGCCGGTTAGCAGCGATGATGAACACGATGATTATGGTGAGTGTATTATAATGTAAACGTATTATTGCATATCCTTTCTTCAGACGATTCACCTTCTCGTCTCCGCACAATAAAAAATACCTCTTGCTTTGGTCTATTTATAATAACGTTCAATTAATTTTAATTCAAGTATTAAGGTGTATATAAAGATTAAATTAATTGATATTATTTAATCATTTGGCTATTTTAGTATATCTGACTAAATTCTACTATTTTCTAATCATGTCGCTGGGAATATTATATTAGAAGTTATAAGTTATACATAATCTTCCTCTATGATCGCTTTTAAAGATATTTTTTATTAAAATATAAGATTACACTTGTTGTATTTTCAATAGAATTATTGCGTATTAATTTCAATGTATTTATTTAGCTCGATATATTCAGCGTTCATTTATGAAGAGTATTTATAAATAAACATTAGTTATGAGATTATTTTGTGAATTTAATGCGAAAACTTATCTATTAAGCTTATATTCCTTCTCTATTACTTCCTGAACATATAACCATTGCATGCAATCAAAGTAATATAAGGGGATGTTTACATTTATTTTCATAGAAATCGATTTAATTGTAATAACCATTGAAATGAGAGGTAAAAATTATAAGTAATAATGAAATTTTTAAATTAGTTACGGTATTACATGAAAATTATAGGTAATAGCTATTAGTTTTTAATGAAGTTATTATCTAAGAGATAAATGTTAAAAAAGTAATAACGCCACAAAGTCATCACAATTTCAGACAGGTATATGTATGCCATTATTGATTCTTTATCAAAAAAAAAATACCAAACTGAAAAAAATTTAAACTTTGAACGCGATACTTTTCCTAAGATTCTTTTTATTTTAAACGCTCTTAATAATTTTGCCTCAAATGCAAATACTTTTTATTTTCCTACAGTCAAAACTACAATAATATAAACGAAATATTGCTGTTGCTAATTTAAAGCTGTCACAATCGCGATTCGTCAGACATTTTTGAAAACAATATGTTCGTTATAAGTCCCAGGGAGCATACAATTTATAGTCATATAATTGCAGTATAATCAACCAACTTGTTGTCTCACATTAGAACGCCATTCCCGAGAAAAATTATTAATGGAAAGCCTCCATACTATTGTTTTTGTTTCATTTTGAGACTTATTTAAATCGTCATTTTAATTATAATTTGTTTATATATTTATATTTCCAACATTATTTCCAACATAACATAGGTAAACAAATTAAGTTTTGTGCTATTTGAGACATCATTAGGAGGGTTTATGATGTTCATATGACCCTTTTTATAAGAAAAATAGCGAGTGACTGCAGTTTTAATGAATGTTCCCATTGTTATGGCTTCTACGATTAATGCAGTAAATTCTTAAGAACTACGAGTCCATATTGAAACATTCCGCAAGCACATTTTCGTAATATTTTTGTGGCTTACATGTACATATTTACAATTGGAAAAGGTCACTTGTTTCAATTCAATTCGTATGGGTCGTCGTGGTGGTTCGTGGTAATTGTTTAATTTGAAATTCTATTTGAATAAAGTAACATAAAATAACCTTTATTCTTTAATAAAATATAAAAATTATTTACGACAAGATAATTATAATGAAAAAATAATTTGTTTTTCATCAGTAGGTAAATAAATATTTTTTTGTTTTAAAATAATTTTCTATATAAGAAAAAAATTGTAGGTTTCCACCGGCGGCCAGCCGTTAGAGGTATAGCAGTGAAACAACAGCTTGGGGCTTCAGATGAGATCTTACAACAAATGCAAAACGAGCTGCAGCCAACGTCGACGTCTACGTCTAGTACTACCACACCGGTGCCCAGTCACGCGTGCCAAAGGAACAATTCTAACTACTCCTGGCCGTACTATTCTGAAGCGAATTTGAACTCCCGGCCGCAGAGTAGATCAAGTGTTAATACTAACTGGTAAGTTTATATAACTACAAAATTTTGATTATTTATTTTAGGCAGAGAGAATTCCCTCGAGTGGGAAATGAATCTACAACCAGACGTTACCGCTGTGCCGCTGCATAACGACGGTCTAAATCGTCTCGTTTCGTATCAAATAAATACAAATTCAATGAAACGGAATTAAAATAGATCAACACTATAAAATGTATAAAAATAAATAACCGCATTTTCAAATAACAAATATACTTTTCGCACTATATCCGATTATAATTTTTCATATTTAGTTAACGCATCATCGGCTGAAATACTGTTAATGGTTAAATAAATTGGATAAAAAATTTAATATAAATTTAAATTTTGTTGATATAGTAAATAGAAGAGGAGTTGTGGCGCAGGTTGATACACAGCAGGGTAGGGTAGATGGAATCTGGTGTTCACATTTTAAGACACATTGCTTGTAGAGTAACGGAACTCAACGTCGTGCTTTGGGTCGACACTAGAGCGAAGAAATGAATATACAATACAATTGAATAAATATTTCATTTCTCGAGTGGGGATCTAACCCACCACCAGTCGTGTTTACAGTCTCACACTTTTGTGCCACTGCGCCACGACTGGCATCAATGGCCTTTTATTACGTACCTATTTAAAATTGTTAAAATAGTTTCCACTGTATTATATGAATATTATTTTATAATAATAGGTCTAAAACAGACTACGTCTCACGCCAGTGCAGTACTACACCGGTACCCCAACACAGCGACTCGTGCTACGCCCACGCGCAAAATATGGCATCGTATTATCAAAGGCAACAAGAAAATATGTACAGAAATTGTTCACTTTATGCCAACGTCGGGTAAGTTATATAACTAAAATTAAATTCTAAAATTAATTTCATATTAAATTTTATAATTGCTGGTTTAAGTGACATAATAACTTTATTTTTATATATATATATATATATATATATATATATATATATATATATATNATAAAGAGAATATTCACACTGTATCCCGCATATAGCAGAGAAGACAGAAGAAACCTAATGATAAGACACTCCGTTTCAACATTCCGAAATGTAGAGCCGTGCTTTACGAGAAAATAAGCAATCAAACTCACAACCGTCGCCTTTACAGTCAGAGGTTATGCCACTGCACCACTACGACGGTCACAAGAATATTAATTGTTATGCTTTATGTAATTATAATAACAAAATGAGTTTTAATCATTTCACCCTTATTTCACTGCAAACTTTTAAATACCTTGCAATAACTCGTAGTTATGTCCTTCCTTGTTATTAATTGGTATTTAGAAGCTAATATAACAGCCAACAAACGTCAAGAAAAAATATTAAATATTTAGAAATCGTATATTTTTTTTACATAGCGGGATTCGAACGCGCGCCTCTTGGATACCGCCCTCGCTCTAGCCAATCAAGCCCTATCTTCTTATCGAGCTTTATCGGAACTCTTAAGGATTAGTGTAAAAATATTTGCTACAATTAATTTTCATTGTTGTAATTTTCATTTCAATTGGACTGCAATTAAATAACACCCGAGAGGCGCGGGTTCGAGTCCCGATATACGTTTTCCCAAATATTTTTAGGTGATAGAAACTTATTTATTTATTTATTCATTTTATTTTTGCTTTACGCTATATGTATCACGCATATATCAAGATAAGCCGTTCCCTATTTTTACGCGAAATTTCCAAAACATTGCGTGTTGAATGGCGGAACTCAACGTTGTGTTTCATCTTGTTACCAGAGTGAAGAAATGAAAATATTAAATAATTCATTCCTCCGAGTGAGAATCGAACTGACAACCGCCGCGTTTACATTCACAGGCTTGTGCCACTGTGCTACAACGTCCTCAAGTCATTATTGATTACAATTACAAATATACCAATTAAAATTATACGTAGACGCAAATGCATTTATAGTCTGCTTGTCATAAGTCAATAACTAACAAATATAAACTTTTTTTAGCTTTGCGCTATATCCTGTATTAACAAGGTAGGCAAAAGGAATCCAGTGTAAAAACCTTCTTTTCCCGATTTCGCCGCGCTTTGCCTTGATATCAGAGCGAAAAAATGAAAATATTAATAAATAATAATTCATTTCCCCGAGTTGGAATCAAACCAACAACTGTCGCGTTTACAATCATATGCACAAACGCCACTGCTCCACTACGGCTTCAGCAGTCTAATCTAATCTAGCTTCACGCTGTACCCCGAGCGGGGTAGCCAGAGAAAACGAAGCGTCAAACGCTACGATCTCTGTATACTTCTTTCGCCTCGTCAACTTCTTCATAAAGGCTCTCCGTGGGATCCTCATTTGTTTTTCGTGACCTTCCTGCAGTGTTTTTGTCACTGTCATGACTTGATTTCGAATGTCAACCGAGGTCCCCCTTTATCTTTCTTACCGCTCACTTTTCCGTGATAAATCTTATTTGACATTCACTAATTCGGCCGACTTGCCCAAACCCGCTGAGCAAGTTCTTCATCATTCGCACCTTGACACCGTCGCTAGTACCTGCTATTCTGTGTACCTTCTTTCTTGCGGATTCGAATAACTAAGCTGACTCCGTATATCCTACGAAGAGATCGCATCTCCACGGCATTCATCTTTATTTCATTCATCTTCTGTTATACCCACGTTTCGCTGCCGTATAACAGCGTCGATACCAAACACTGTGTTGTGTACGGCCAAATTTTCAGCTGTACTGACGTTTTGCAATTTCATCAATGCAGCTAAGGCACAATACGCCTTTCCGCATCCATCTCGTATCTTCTTCTTTATTCGCTTGTTCTAATACCTTACAACTTGCACTAATCTTGCATTCCATCCTTTTTTCATTTATTTCAAATACCATAATCTTTGTTTTACCTAAATTCAGGCTTAGACCATTGTTTTCACACTCTTAGTGATTTCTGTAAAGAGAGTTTACATACTGCAGCAACGGTCCTATTACATTGTACCCCGGGTACTATCTCCCATAATTCCATTCTCACAACTCTGTGAAACGCCTTTTCCAAGTCCACGAAACACAGAAAACTTTTTGGTTACCCAATGAGGGAAAAGATCTGATCTAGCTTCCTCTCCCAGGTCTAAAGCCTCCTTGGGCCTCCCACAACAGGCTTTCGACTCTACTACCCAAGCTGATTAAACTGATACCCTTATGGCTTACGCAGTCTATCTGTGAACCTTTGTTTTTATACAAAGTCACAATTACTACACCTCGTCAATCGTCTTGGATCTCTTTGTGCAATTTATGGAAATCAGCAGAGGTTCCGATTTCCAGCATAAATTGCACAAAAACCAGAACACGTCCAAGACGCCTCAGCAATAAACATCAATAAGCGCTATTGTGACGAAGGAGGATGGCGAGAGTTCTTCTGTGGAACAGAAGTAAAATAAGAGTTTATAACCTATAATATTCCAAAGTTTTACAAATTTGTAAACTCCGTACAATCGATACACGATATTTTATACTCTTTTGAACACACTATTACCCACATTTACAATTTATATTTAAACACGTTCCATTACTTGATATCCAATAAATATAAGTCGGTACTTAAAAATAATAAAAGTATAGTATAGTAATATATAAAATTACTATTAATTATTTTATAATAAATGAAACTATTTTACCCCGATTAATCGCGTATATTTTAGATAATACACTTTGGAATCCCGACGTTTCGGACACTTTGCAGTAGTCCCAATTCTGCAGGAATCCAGGGCAGTACGCGAGGCAATTAAGAAATCGTTGGCGGTAGTTTGACATAATAATTATGTCAACTGACAGACGAATGCCACCTCAGTCTACCACCATGTGTGACCACGGACTACAGCAAAGTGTTCGAAACGTCGGGTTTCCAAAATGTGAAATCTAAAATATACGCGATTAATCCGGTTAAATTAGTTTCATTTCAAATGTGTTATAATCGTAAAAATCAAAGAAATTATTACTATTAATTACATTTTTTTAACAATTATTACATATATTATTATTATCATCATAAATTATTATTGTTATTTAAATCTAATTATATTGAAGTACAAATATATTAAACTAGTGGACGCGCGCAGCTTCGCCCGCTTATTTGCACCCTTAGGGGTGAATTCTAAAAAACCACAAAATATGTGTTCAATGAAATACTTTTATAAAAATCGGTGCTGATTTAAAAAAAAACTGATTAAGAAAAAACCATACAAACTTTCAACCCGTATTTCATCCTTTTAGGGTTAACATTTTTCAAAATCTCTTCTTAGTGGATGTCCAGATTATGAAAATAAACACCTGTCCAAATTTCACGTTTCTATGCACAGCAGTTGCGGCTGTGCGTGCGTCTTACCTCAGTCAGTCAGGTACATGTCCTTTTATATATATATATATATATATAGATAGCGGGTGATGTAATGCGAGGTATTGTATTATCTGTTACACTATATCATAATATAAAGGTAGCATATACTACCTGTTATATCGAATAATGGAAACTAGTCTACTCGAATAGCCAATAATTGAACAATTTAATATCAAATGGTTTCACCTATGCGGTTTGAGAATTTCTCTGTATAAAATAATTGTTGCGCAATGGAAATGGCAGTTTCTGTACACTCCACTTCACTCCACTTGACTCCACTCTCCACATTGGCTACCTCCATACAGGCCGCCTTTATAGGTATCTACTATAATATCCTGAAATATATCAAAGTGGTTTCCCGAAACTGTAGCAATAATTGATACTTTTTTTGTTTCTATATAATAAATGATAAGGAATAAGTTAATTTTGTTATAAGTTAATTTTTTTATAATAGATTTTGCTTTATAATATTAAATATAACTGTTTTTTTTATAAATATCTTAATTCTTGCTACGAAATCAAACCAAAGCCTGAAGTTATTAAAATATTCGTCTTTGTATAAAAATTCTCGATTGCCTTTATATCCTTCGGAGAGAATTCTAAGAATATAAACTTGCATTAAAAAAGAACAACAACAAGATTAAGTTGTTTTTCTTATAAATATCATGTTCTTTGTATGGTTTTTTTTAAATTGGAATATCTTTTTCAAGATAACTTTTTCATAAACATAGTTACATAACTATATTTAAACGCCTTTTGTTCTCATTAAAAATACGTGCTCTCAAAAACATCTGTAGCTAAAGTAGGCCACGTACCACACTACAATTTTGAATTTGTTTTAAAGTTTTTATAGTATTCATATATATTATTCCAGATAATGAATTATGTATCACTAAATATTAGTTTACTATTAATTTACATTTTGAATATGTCAGAGATTAGTTATAAATAGTCCATATGAAATATAGCTAACCCTAACTAAAGTCTAAATGATATTTATTAATTTTATAATTTCAGTTATGGCTTTAATGAAAATTTTTATCGTAAATCAGCCGTTAAATCTAAATTTAGAAAAGAGCTGCAAGCGGTTGCTTTAAATCACTAATTATATCATTAAAATTTAAACACTGTTAATATCTTGGACTTCTTTACCTTTCTTTACATTGTACTAATAGGATTTTGTTTAGTAGTTGATGACAAGATGAGTCAAGAGATCGTGCGTCCAAGCTCCATTCGAGACGAGTATTTTATAACTTATAATATTTTGGGAACAAAAGGACGTATTTGTGTTGTTCAAATATTAATTATTTATTTATTTAGGTATAGGTGCTCACAGGAGACTGTTACTGTAATTCGCAACAGTACTATGATTCTTATGTTTTTAATAAATTACATTTTTGTAATAAAATAAACATGTGGCACAAAGTGTGACTGATTCGACTAATAAAACCGACTAGTAAAATTCGACTAGTAAAATCGACTGATTGTGGGTTCGATCCCCACTCGAGTAGATGAAATATTTATAATACTTAAATTTATATTATTATACCATTTCATCGCTCTGATGTCGAGGCCAAGCGCGGCGTTAAGTTCTCTGCCACTCAACACGGAGTGTCTTAAAAACTAGGTTCCCTCTGCCTACCCTGCTGTGTGCGGGATACAGCGTGAAGCTGATTTGATTTGATTTTATGTATGATGCAGATGTTCCGACAGCAGTCAAGAGCTATACAGTTCACAAACGAGTTCAGAGCAAACATCGCCGGTTCGATCAGCGCGCTGTCGAAGACCAGAATCACCTCCACCTATCCGAAGCCACCACCAGCTGCTATATGTCCCTTATAGCAATCATTATCATTATCAGCAAGATTACGCACAGAATTGGGCACCTAATGATTGTGAGTATTGAAAGTGTGATGATGGCGTCGCGTTTTTTGTGTTTACGTGTTTTTTTTATTAAATGATAAGACTCATTTTTAATTGTGTACCCTACTTTAACATTTTTTAATTGTTATTCCACACTTAGGAAAGAAAAATAGTTATTTAGAAAACGTATAAAAAAATAAATAAAAACCAGGCGCTCTGACCAACTAAGCCATACGTTATTTGGTCAGAGCGCCTGGTCGGTTTCCAGGAGTTTCGAGGAGTTCGAGTCCCGCTACGTTCAAAATTTTCATACATTTTCTAATTTAGTATTTAATATATATTTTTTTTCATTGATTTGATTTATTTACTAACCTCGATATAGTTCTAGGAACCACCGTCTGATATTAACGAAATTACTCTCTTGTATATTATTTAGTCAGTAGGTAATCAATCATATTCATTATTAATTCTACCCCCTTTTTACGAAATCTAGCACACGTAAACAAACACTTGACATTCGTTGCCTTACAAAGTTTGAACAAAGTTAAATAGGTCACTAGTTTCTGGTTTGGTTCGGTTTCTGAATTTAAACAGTAAGTTATGTCATCAACATGTTTGCATAATTCTAATAATAGACAATTCGTATATTAACAAATTTATTTTAAAAAAGTTAAAATAAAGTCAAAATTTTCTTAATATATTATATATCTACACTTCACACACAAAAGCGTGTATAAAAAAGCCTAGTTAAAAAAATAGGAGACGCGTAAAGTATTACACGAACTGTTCCGAGGTACTCAAAGTCCTTCACAATAATATAAATATTATTTTATCTATGTATACACTTACACAATTTTTAGCTTGTTAAGTTTTTATAATTTCATTAATTTCGCTCAGACGATTATTCATACATCACCGTTTAAAATTCGTTATTTTTATGAGAAATTCACTGGTTTTCAAAAACTACATGGCCTAGAAACTAAATATACCAAGGGTCTACAACCATGTGCGCTTAGAGATATTTTCTGGGAGGTCAGGAGTTAGCTTGTTTTTGTATAGATTTTTTTTTTAACCCACTTTTGTTAGCAAAGTTTCTGAGGTGGACAGAAGCCTATTCTAGGGTCACCACAGTCCACCAGCCTACATCCCGAACTCACATCCTCCCCTAAGTCCATGTCTACACCAAACCAAATATACTAACCGAATAGTTTAAGACTGGAAGTGCCTTCACTAAGTTACAAATACAATAAATATTTGTTATCTGTATGTGAAAGAAAAAACAAGGCAATATTGAAATGTTGACCTTTAATTACATATCGAGTAAACATAAAACTTTACCCACCCATAAATATATTATAGATCACCGATTGTTTATTCACTGAAATCGAGAACGACACAGAGTTCATTATAGAACTTGGCTTTCATATAACATTTGTTTTTTTAGTTCCATACTGTATTTCGCGCGCGTGCTAGTGTAAGCAGCGGGAATCTCAGATTCTATTAATAAGACGCTCCGTTCTCATTAAGACATTTCCATTCTCTACTTTTCAATAAAATCTGGAGGCGTGTTGAGTGGCGGAACTCAACGCCGCGTTTAACCTTAACCAAACACAATTACTAATATTTCCAATGGTATACAACATACGAATGCCAGTCATTAGATAGTAATTAATATACGAGTCGATGTACAACCGTTTCCAGATAACCGCATGCAGCACTCATACTACCAGCAACACCCGCTGAGCGGCGCGAGCACACCGCAGCCGGTCGCCGCCGCGATGCCGCAGCGCGCTCATTACACCCATGCTCTGCAATTACAAGTGAGTATTTATTTTATTTTTTATATAAACCGAGTTTTATTTACTTATTTATTATCTAATTTTATAGTAAAAAGAACTGTTTATTAATTAACAACATTATAAATTAATAAATGATATTAAGCAAAAGTTGAATTAAAGGATCTGTTTTTATATACAATGTGTGCATAATACTACGCCTGTGACTTTCTCTGCGTGGAAAAGTTAACTAGTTTTACTTTTTTTCTGTTCTTCAGTATATTTCATTCATAAAATGAAATAAACACTAGATATTAAGTGTTGTTTAGTTAAATACATATGTGAAAACTGCATTTAAATCAGTTAAGTTGATTAAATGACAACCACAAACACACAGATAAACAGGCAAAAATTTAAAAAATCACTGTTTTGGCTCCTTCCACTTTGAAAAATGACACCAGTAATATCGATAGGGATCAGTTATATTTTTCCATATATATGCAGGTATAGAATATACAACACGATAGAAAAATTCGAAACAATATATAAAATATAGTTCAATTGGAACAAAATTTCACTCGTTCCACGTAATTGATTAACTGGAAACAAGAAAATTCAATTAAGGCTTCATTAATTTCCTCGATTTTTACTTTTGCTTTTATTCCCACAGTGTTTCATTAATAGTAATTTGTCTACATTTGTTTAGTATATACTGCACTTCGATTTTGAAATTAGAGTTGCATTTTAAATATTTTTCAATTTAATATTCTTAAGAATTTTATTTAATTAATTAATTAAAAAAATACCGTAACCGGATTCAAACCCGCACTTCTTGTTTACCGTCCACCGAGCCATATGTTTACGTTTAATTCTCTACTCTCTACTAGACGTATAGAATACAGATCTGTCTTATTCTTATACGTTTGTAACTAAAGTCATGTTGTTATCATCCCTGTAAGACGATTTTTACAAATTTCCTCTAATAATCTATATATATAAAAGGACTTGTGCTGACTGACTGAGGTAAGACGCACGCAGAGCCGTAACCGCTGATGGTAGAAACGTGAAGTTTGGGCAGATGTTTATTTTCACATTCTGGACATCCACTAAGAAGGGAATTTGAAAAATTTTAACCCTAAAGGGATGAAATAGGGGTTGAAAGTTTGTATGGAAAAATCTTTAAATTGCCACCGATTTTAATAAAAATTTAAATTCAGACTGTTAAAAATATTTTATTGAACACGTGTTTCGTGGTTTTTTTAGANCAATTGTACAAAAAGAATATTTTAGTTTTATTATAATATTAATTCTTGAATCAGCTTATACATAGTAACTATACACATTACACAATTTAATGCTAGTAGTGGACTCAATTAAACAAAGTAATTACAACTTAATTACATATGAGAGTAAAACAAAAAAATATATATCAGCGAACGGTCGTAAGTGGTAAGCTGTTAGCGAGAGAAATAAAATGTATTCCGTCTACCGTATCAACAATATCATTAACCCCCGTAGTGTGGCAATCATGGAGTAAGTGGGAATTTCCGCGTCGTTTGATACAGCTCCCGGCCCAGCTAAATGTTAAGAGCCCGGTGGTACTGGCGACCCCACAAGGGGACACACCGTCTCAATAAAAAGTGGTCGTTACGAGTGGTAGGTATATATATATATATATATATATATATATATATATATATATATATATATATATATATGTAAAAACAAAGCTTAACTTAAATTATTTAAAAAAAAATAATTATGTGAAAAAAGTAACATCCTGTTTATTGGTAAAATAAAAAAATATGCCAATATCTTTTTTGTCAGAAGAGTATTTTGTGTTGCCATTTTTTATTGCAATTGGAAAGATTGGCTAGTGTAAATAATTATACACATGAATCAAATAAAAGCAAATCGAGTGGTTATTTTATTTTTAATACTTATTCGTGTGTTATAATATCTAGATCATCGTCAAATAATATTTATTTGAAAGTTACAGAAATTATAACGAAAGTATGTTTTAATTATTTAAAAAAAAAATCTCGACCTGAGAGAATATTGCTTCGTTTGCTTCTGTATAAATCATATAATATTGTTACTTTTTACGTTATATTTTAGTTAGTGCACCACAATTACAGGTATTGAATTTATTGTACTATGTACTTGGTGGTATTGATGTTTGCAAATATGTACTTTAGTTTACATTATGATATATTATATAGATAGTTATAGTAAGAATATCAAGGGCTATGTTTTGCAACTTGCATATTATTTTAATATACAAGCGCTTTTTCAATATATAAGTAGGTACTTATATATTTTAGATTTTTAACCGTTTTGTATACCTATACAATAACCACTTTTTGCTTATTTGTTAAAAATCTAAAATTACAATTGTCACAAAACAAATAAATTTAATTTTTTATCATTCCATTCTTAACAATTCTAAGGAGTTTCTTGGAAACTTTCCTTAAATCTATTAAGGAAAAAAACCCTTTAGGGTGTTTGTCACGCTGTACCCAACAACTCTTCAAAATTTCTTTCAAAAACTTCTTAAACTCCGAGGTGCATTTCTGGTGACCAATCTGATCATTAAACCCAAGTAGGTTTAACGATCGACGATTTAAGTCACTCAGCTCAGCAGAGAATTATGAAAAATAAATTAATATTCAGTATATTACGTACTAATTGTTACAAATCGCTAGATTGAAATATTTATTTTAAATAAATATTTTGTAAATAACCAACCAAGTTCAGCTTCACGCTGTATCCCGCACACAGCAGGGTAAGCAGAGGGAACCTAGTGTTAAGCCACTCCGTTCCCCACTTTCTGCCAAATTCTGGAGGCATTGCGTGTTGAGTGGCGGAGCTCAACGCCGCGCTTTGCCACGACTGGCCTCATTAACAATATTTATATTTAGTTAATATGATTTTTAATTAGTACACAAAAGTAATGATTTTAGTGCATAGATAGCTATTATTGAATATAGATTTTGTTTTATCATTCTAAAATGATATTCCACACTAAGGACAGAAAAATAATTTAGAAAACATAAAAAAATTAAGGTAGCGGAACTCGAATCCGCGATTCTATGTGACCAAGAGAGTGTTCCAAGAGGCTGGCGAAAATAAATTATTTTTCCATCCTTGGTGTAGATTTTGCTTAATATTTAGTTCCAAAATAAGAACATATTATTTATTATAATAGCCACACTGTGTTTTATTATTTAGACCTAGTAAAGTTTGTTTATTTGTTTTTATATCTAGTTTAAATAATAGTTTAAAATAAAAAAAATATATAATTAGATTTTGTACTGTCGTTCGTATATATTTATAGGAAAACACATAAAATCTTCATAATTCTAATTATTTATAAAAAATTCTCTAAAGTTTTTATCAATATTAACTAAATTTTAATTTAGTTTAACAAAAAAAAAAAAAAATGGTAATATTTTTTTTATTTATATATATATAATAAAAAAAAATCTAATTCAATGATATTGAAAGAATGCAATGAGCCAGATATAAACTTTTTATTGATATTGATTTTTGATATTATTATCAACAGCTGTGGTGTGGTAAATAAAGAATAAAAAATAAAAATATTTATATATAACAAATGGAACTAAACGTATTATGGCAGTAATGCTAGTGTTTCATTTTGACCTACTTTTTATATTTTTTTTCACTTATATAGTTTTTACTCCAACCATTGACATTTAACGAAAAGAATGAATTTGTACTCTACTTCAATACTCTATAATAAGACAGAACTTTAAATACATCATCTTTTTGCATCTCATTTTCATTTTATATTTTTAATTACCTATATAGGTACATACACTAGAATAATTAAATAAAAAAATAGTAGATGGCTTTTAGTAGTAGCACCTTAAATTAAAAAAGGGACAAGTTCTTAGTACTGTTACGGAAAACATCTAATCGTGAATAGTAAATATTAACATCATTGAAAACGACGACAGTGTTTATTATTAATACATTTTGTTATTAGTTATTCATGGTACGGATGTACATACACGGTAACTTTTTCTGCTTATAATTTGAATACGAAAATGTAGGATGCTTTTAGTAGTAGCATCACATATTTTTAATTATTTTTAATAAGAAAGTTAAAAGACAAGTAAAGTTAACAATTTATTTGAATTTTAGGCGCGCTTCATATACAAAATGCATTGCGAAGTTCACCTAACACCATCTATCCAAAGTCGCCGCCATTAACAATCAACAAAATTAATTTCCACGTTTCGATAACTTTTGGTAATGTCGTACAATAACATGACTCGTATCATAAATACACAAATGGTTTTAAATATAGCTTTACATTTAACTCCACATTCACCACTTATAGGTTGTTATTTTTTATTATGAATCAAAAATATAAGCGCCATCTGGCCGGCTACGTTACTACGTCTACGTCTACATCGGTAAATGCCTATTCAATACAGCTTAAGTTAAATTCAGATAAAATGTACGTAAAATCTAACATTACAGTACTAACGTAAATTCTCTCTACTCTATTCTATCATAGTACATATCATATTATGTATCTGATTGAAACGTCTATTTTATTATTGATATCGTTAGAAATGCACCTACAAGAGTTTATATTATTATTATTATTTTAATTTCAAGCGCCATCTGGTCCTAGGTGGCCTGTACAAGAATATAATTGTTGTTGAGCGAGTCCTCGAAGCACTATTTAAATCACGTCATTTCCTGAAGAGTGAGCTCTATATAACTTTTCATTTTTCAATTCTGAGTTTCAGTAAAAAAATAAAATGGCGTTATTAAATATATGAAATGTATTTGTGATGCATATAACGAAATATTCTTAGTACACCTGTATAGGATTGTATTATGTTAATCGTCTGTCTGGACAGTTGTAAGTTCGATTCCCATTTCTCATGAATTTTTTTTTTGTAATATAGGTGGCAGCCCCATTGTATCAGCCTGCTCCGGGATCACCGTCGCGTGTCACGCGGGGAGCACCTGAAGGTGCAGCGACTGCCACGTCCCCGATGGCGGCACCACAGAACCCAGTTTATTATGCTATGAACGTTTGACAAGGGGACTAGGTAAATTTCATATATTACTTATATACCTACAGTGTGGATAAACAGTTGTGGCCGCCATGAAGTTAACTGTAAATGGCTGCGCTGATTCTAATTTAGATTATTTTCTAACTTTTGATTATTTCTTTCCCGAGTACCGAAGCAACGGTCACACTTTGTGCCCCTGCGCCACGACTTATGTGTTAATAGATTTCCAAAGGATGTCGTTTATGGACCTAATAACAACATTAAGATTTAAAAACGCAAACTAAAGAAATGATTGATCGAGAAATCTTTTTATAATATAGTCTAGTGTCTCCCAAAACTCTAACGCAAGACTTATATCAAAGATTCCCAAATTCTTCTCGTAGACACCTTTCAAAATGTAGCTGGTTCCGGTAGACGCCCTGGAACTACCATATTCTCAAAACTCGACTCGAATAAATGTGAAGATTAGATCTTACTATGTAAATAATACCAAGATTCCAAGTTTTGAATACTTGGAAGCCATAAGTTTTCAAAAAATAAGTTAACCCACTTATTTTAATTAATTAGTTGAATGTGCAGCGGCGGCGCAAGTCTCGACGCGTTGTACTAAATATGAAATATGTGTTTTTTAGAAGTAAAGAACGCTGATCTTGATAATCTGATCTGATCTTGAGAATGATAGATGAAGTCAAGCTTCAAAGCAAGCAAAATTCGAAGGCGGAATCTACCAATTGTGAACTTACATTATGTTTCACGTCAATGTAGAACAGTCCAGTCTCCCGACAACCCTTGGGGGTCCGCCGGAAGTACTTTGGGAACCATGAATTTAAATGAAATGAACACACAGCTATTAAGCTTAAGATTGATATTTATTGATTTATAAAATACCTAAGATAGTATTGTTTTTGGAATAAAGTATCGGGCATATCTACGCAGATAGGCGTATCTAGAGATATTTTCTGGGGGGGACCTGAACTTTAGCTTTGAAAAGATATGCTCGTTTAAATGTTGTATTTATTATTTTTCAGGGCAAATTTCTTTTAGTATAATTTCTGGGGTGGGCATCAGACTGTTCTAAGGTGGGCGTACCGTAACGTACCACTCAGCTCCCGCTATTCCCTCCGCATCCTTTTGTCGACATTTTTCATATTTTTTATGCACACGTCTATTTACATTTAGACATTTTCTCTTCTGCAATTAATATTACTTATTGTTTCTTTTCTAAAAAAATAAGTTGTACTTGAAAAAAAATTCTGTTTGATTTTCAGGTGAAAATTATAGTGGGCCCAGATGCGGTCCGAATCTCCGTCAAACCACCGGAAGGTTCTACGGATGCTAATAAATAACTCAAAAAGTATATCCGTACAATGAATGTTTTTGAGACAAATAAAGTTAATCAAGTATTTATTGTTAATATCGGTGTATTGAAGTAACCATTCTATCGGCGTTGTAAGAAATTTGCAGTTTTTAATCGAATTTTGAAATTGTTGTACCAACCATCTGTGTGTATTTTAATATTAAGATTTAAGTATAAAGCGTTAATATTATTAAGTATTGCTAATTGTCCAAAGATATCCAGTGAAACAAAGTCGCTGTTACCAAAGCATTTTTGTCAAAAGAAAATAAATAGTATATTTATTACTTAGAACGTGATTTTGAGGGAAGTATCATATTAGTAGATATCATAAACGTACGTTGTACATACATATATCTGTGCTACAAACATAGGTGTACGATTATAAAGAAGATTAAAAAAAACTCTATTATATTATTTACTAGTATTATTCAAGCAAAAAATTATAGCGGAGGTTTCATTCGACAATTGCTGCTGCAAAAGATTCTCATCAATATAATTAATTTGTCCGTACAGGACTTTGCTTATTGATAAAATGGCGTGTTTTCTAGTCAAATAGACAGAAATTAGTGCATTATAAAATAACTGCCGAAACACAACGATTTATTAGAATAGTTAAATTCTGTATCGTTACAACTATTATGAACCGCATTGTTTGGAAAACATAAAAATGTGAACGTAGCAGGATTCGAACCAGCGCCTTTGGACGGTTTTCAAAAGGCATACATTCTAATCCCATTAATTTTTTTATGTTTTATATTTCTTTAATTTAAAAAAAAGTATAACAATGTTGAATTACGCCAAATTAAAATATAATTTATTTCTAAATTATAACTTCGTCAAAAATAATAAGAATTTTGATAACTTAAGGGAATTTCTCCAATTTATGCATTGACAATATAGTGACGGTTCGTAGACAGTAAATATCGACCATATTAGTTAGGAATTTGCGTAAATTTGATTAACAGAGCCAAAATGGATCTGAATGCTGTATAAAGTAAATTATGTAAAAAATAATTTAATTATATAGACAATTGTTGCATTTTACTTTTTATTATGAATCTCAATGTATTTCATTGGAACCTAATATAAAAATTGTGTTACTACTGAAAAAGAATGAAGACGTTTTGGAGGATAGTTGAATCGATTTTTAAAACATTCTATGAGCGTTATTTAAATTAATGGTTTTTTTTTACGATTAACTTGGTAAAAAAGTAATTTCGGTTATCACGTATACTCAGTGCTGTTTCTAAAGATTTAATAAGCAAGATTAAAATTTTTATACTTTATTCTTGGGACTATTACTTAAATTATTAATCAATTCTTATGTCATCATTGAAAAAAAAATGGTCATTTTACTTTAAAAGTATAATATGTATTCAAGAAATCGAAATGACGTTAAACGTACCACATCAAATAGTTAAAATTTAATATTATATTTCAATACGTTAACAATTGAAAAAAAGAATAAATAATATTACTAGCCATTTCATAAAAGTATTATCACTAGATATTTAAATCGTGATCTCCATAGAATAATAAATGGGAATCAAATAACATCGTTAACTGCTCGTGAGAAATTACTGCAGCTTGATTGGAAATATAGATAAAAATAACAGCTTCGACAAGGACGTACACGCGACATGTCGCTACCGGAGAGATGACAATAGTAAAAAATATATTTATAGATTTTATCCACTATTGGTCACATAAAAGAATTCTTCATTCATATTGTAAAATCGAAATGACTTTCTTATCAAACCAATACTTTGCTATATGTTATATTTTAGAATATTAAAATAAGGCTTCGATTGAGTAAGCCAAAGGTGTACTGTACGCGTGCCAAACATTTAGCTAAATAATTGAGTTAAATATACGGTATGAGTGTAGGTGCGAGTATTCAATTTGCTGCCATTATAGAATTTTGTGTGTGTCTTTCCAAAAACGGCCTAGTTGTTATAAATATTATTTATTTAAAAAAAATATACTTAAGAGTAAATCGCATCTGTAAAAAAAAATAATAGATTTAGAAAAAGTAACGCCTTGCAATTAAATATAAGTTACATTACGAGAATGTTGCTTTCACTTTTATTGTACGAAATTATAATAGTTATAGATAAGTATTAAAATTATAATTTGACATTTGAGAAATGATCAAAAAATCGGTGTATGAGTAGAGGATAAAAAAAATATTTTATCGTTATATTATAATTAGTTTATTCCTTGTAAAACGAGACACATAAAGTAGTGTACGTGATTATATATGAAACGCACAAAAGAGGACGCGAATAACGCGAATTTAAGTCAATTGCAACAATTCGAACCTAAATATGAATGGTGGCAAAGTTTATTGAGGATATAAAAAGATTGCTCCTTTTCTGATATTGTCTATTATATCATATTAATAACACATTTTATACATTCCAATTCATCGTTAAACATAATTTTATTTATTAAGACTGCAAAATGCTATTTTACTATCTTTTTGTTTAGAATACGTACCCGTACTTCATATAAAGGTACATACCTTTCTATGTTGTATTGACTTCTATAGGCAGGCAGGTAGAAATGTCAAATAAACAAAATGACGTTATAATATATATATTATTAAAGAAAATGGTGAAACATTAACATAAGCTTGCTTATGAATAGGTAATAGATACAGAAACAAAATCGCACAATTACCATACTAAGGAGACCAAAGATTGACCTCATTCCAAATGAAAAGTTAAATATTTTTGAGATTGCAAAAATCAACCATAATTACCATTTTATGTATACATAAATGGAATAAAATAGATATAATCACATTCTGAACCTTAATAATTCTACCTATATTTAAGAATGTTATGATTTAATTGAAAATAGGTACTTACCTGTATGGAACAATATAAATGGCGCTAAGTGTTATGGTGACGGAGAAAACAGGCACGAGTCAAAGGCAGGTAGTTGTGGTCGTGACTCATGTATCAGAATAGTCCCTATGAGTCCGCGTGACCCTTCATCATAACACTTTGCGCTTGTAATACAAACTAGAGAACAGAAATCACAGAAAACATGGTGTGATTTCATGTATTATTAAATCATTATTTTTAATGAAATAACGCAATGTAAAGTTTGTCGTGTACTTTTGTTTTTTTTTTTACCTCAATATTCACAACATAACACAACATCAACAAGTTACATTTAACTTCACTTTTATTTTTTTGGTTTGTCTCTACCACCTACCAAGACACATTTATTTTAAAAAAATCTTATAGAAAGCGTAGTAAAGCGACGGTAAGTTTTATAATGTTATATAATATGAATTTTGGGCAGCATTTAGAAAACATATAATATTATAAATTAGAAAAAGAACATAAATAATGCTTCGTGTACATAGTATTACCATATACTAACCTTATTTTGTAAAAATATGTTTTTATTAAATGAAAGTTAGGTCGATCTTAGAATAATATATGAGCAATGTGGAATGCGATTTTAAGACGTAATGTTTTGTCGATGTTATTTATAAGTATAGATTTAGATAAGTTAACAACGTCTATGGACAAATTCGATGATGTTGTCGATTATGTTCTGCAATGTGATATTGTTTCGCTGCTTGGCAGTTTTTGTATACTCTATCATTAAATTTATGTGACTTTACCCATAAATAATTACTATTTTCTTCGCCAAACTAGTCAAATACTTCATAAAGTCATATAGAGGCAATGCTAGAACTATTATAGTAGTAAATAAAATTTAAAAATTAAATTGTATTTCTCATCAACAATAATTTATCTTCGATGTGTATTTTCATATTTCTTCGACGGACAATTTAGAATTGTGGTAAAATCACTTTGCTTTTCCAAATTTAACGTAAGCTCCATAAAATATACGAGTATAAGCAAAATAGAAAAGAAAAAAATAATAATTTTAGAAAAGAATTTGAAGTAAGTTTTAATATTAAGAAATAAAGAATGTTGTGACTCAAGTGACCATTATATTATAGTCAAGTAGATACAAAACTTTGAACCATCGCAAAATATACAATATTGTATAGAGTTCGTTACAACACGACGTGCAATCCCTACATCTACATAAGTATTTAATATGGACTATTGACAATTTCAATGATTTTTTTAGAGAAGCGCCCACGTGATATAAAACGTTAAGGCGTCAACAAGTTAATATTATGTAGTAGTAAATGGGCATTATCCATTGAAATGGTAACTTTCAAAAAGTTTAGCCTGTTTCTTTAAATGTTCGATGAATTCCAGACCACTAGCGGGATTTAAAAATAATATTGATGTTTAAAGTAAGGTAACTAACTGTCACTCACACTTCGATGGCCGTTGTACCACGCAGTATTAGAAAAACAAACGCCTAAGAGCTAAAAATGTTAATATGTAAGAATACTATAACTTGAATCGTTAGTTCCATTATCTTGTTGTAAAGGGAAACTGTGAGGAACAGTAGGCGAAAGCCTATCACATAGTGTAGGTATATATATATATACTTAAAAGATGAGACAGTATACTTAATATGTAATATTGATTTGTTGTTAAGTTTCGTACGATGCGTTTCAAAGAAGTATAGAAAAATTGATATTTGATGTCATGTTAAATACATAATTGAATTGACTTGTTACATTAATTATTATGATGGTTTCGTTGAAGGCTAGTTACTGTTGCAAGTAGTTCTTCGAAAATAGTATTTACATTGTAATTTTTACATGATTTTATATAGCCCATATGATATTACTAATTTTAGTAGGATATTATAAATTGATCTCCTAAAACAGTTTAGATTTTTCAATAGAAACAGCTGCATCACATCAGCTACCATCTTGTAATTACACCAAAGATCAGTCTTTATTAAAATAAGCAATTTATATACCAAATACATACATATTATTTCGTTATATCAATAAGTTATAATAATAAGTTGTATTCCATGGATTTCTACAAAACGAGACTTGTATGCTCTTCCATCTTCATTGTTTGTGTTATGTACTTCAAGTATAAAACCGTTAAATATTTTTTTTTAATATCATTATAGTATAACATTGTGTAAGTATGATAAATAACTGAGTGGTGATTCCAGTGATGCGCCTCACTCGTGTACGCGGACTGCGGACTGCGGACTGCGGGTGCCTCTGTTACTGTTATACTAAATATTGTTACCACTACCTTCACTTTGTAACATTAGATAAAATATCATGACGAGCTTAGTATTGTTGCTTAATTTCATTAGTGAAGAAGAGCTTCATGATATATATACACCAGTATATATGTATATATACATGTATTTATGTATGTATGTATATATCATATTTTACTTTTTGTTTGTTTGTTTGTTTTTTTTTGTTTGTTAACTTAGGCGCATCACACGCAGTAGAGACGTCGAATGCATTATTTGAGATATGTTGTGTGTATTGGGGCTGAAGATGCCACAGATGTTTCAAATTATCCGTACAAACGTATTTGTAGATTGGTTAATTAATAAAGATAACACAATACATTATTTTTTTATTTTATTTATCACCATCAGGATTTCAGAATTTCACTAATATATACATATATTATGTTAATTTTTAGTTCGTGAAACTATCGTGGTTGGTATGCGTGGTTCACTCATTGGTAATGGCTTCGAGTTCCACTCAAAAATGTTATCTCTAAATACTAATCTATTTTCCCTGAGATATTTGTGAACTGTTAAGTGTGAAATATCAAACTCGAGGGTCAAACTTAATTAAGTTTTTTTAGAAAATAGAAAAAGACATAAGATTCCAGCGGTTAATGGATAAGAAAACGAAGCTTGTTATTCTCCTATGTGATATATACAGGGTGGAAGTGTCAGCACCACTTTAAATGAAATCACAGTTTTAACTACTCTATAAAAGCCTAATATCATTAAAAAAAACTCCCAAAAATGAAATAGTTATTTTTTTTCAAACAAAATAAATAATAATGTTATTGTTGTAATATAAAACGTCATTTTTCAAGAACAACGCACGCACACATAAACCTATCAAAGGGAAACCGTTGCATACACATCATTCCGAAATCGATTCGTAGGTATTGGCGGCAATGTTCAAAGTTGCTTAACCTTTAGTAGTATTTTTGTAGTCGTATGTGTTTACGACGAACGCAGGTTACCGACATAGCTCTCAAAATCTGCAAGCAGAAGTGGCAATGGGCAGGCCATATTGCCAGGAGGACTGACAACCGATGGAAAAGAAAGATCCTCGAATGGCGACCACATCTCGGCAAAAGGAGTACAGACAGCCCTCCAGCCAGGTGGACCGACGACTTAAGGAAGACAGCGGGAGTCCGCTGGATTCAGAGGGCGCAGGACCGGACGGAGTGGCGAGCATTAGGGGAGGCCTATGTCCAGCAGTGGACTTCGAAAGGCTGATGGATATATGTGTTTTACGTTATTGGTATCTATGCGTAACTGCGTGACACGAAATACAGGTATGGCTAAACATCGTGAAATGAAAAAAAATCCTACATCTAAACTGTTGAGGTATCTTGATTAATTTCTTTAGGTATGGGCTTAAAATATTTTATCCTGTATGCTGTTCCCGTAAAAGAAGACGACTCTTCCACCCTGTATATATAGAGATGAGTAGAAGTAAGTATCATTGTTCGAAGAATTTCTTAGTCAACTAGGTAAGTGGATGTAGGTAGAAAACATAGCAAGGAGAGCCTATGGCCATTGTGGCGATAAGGTTCTCGAGTGGCGACCACGGACAGACAGTACGTCGCTCGGTGGGCAATAAGATATTTTTTTTATGTTTTAGACTTCGATCAATTATACCCTAGATGTAGGATCACAGTCTCAAAAACGGCAAGAGAAATACGAGCACGAAAAATTTTGTGTTCTTATTCGATTTTAGTATGGTTTATTATAATCAGTATTAAACAATTAAATACAAATATTTCATCATTTGGCGACCACAAAATTAACCCTCAGCGACTGATGTGGCTTCATTTTCACAATTATACTGACGCGGTATCATAATTAAAAAATGTAAAAACATTTTTTAATTATGACGAGAAGAAAATGTCTGTTTTGAATATTTTTTTAGAAGCAAGATTTTATATTTTTCTTTTTAATATTAGCATAAATTTATATATGTAAATTAAATTAAATTCTAAAATAACGGGGATAACATATTATATAAAATAGAATAAATATAACCATTTAACTGAAATAGTAATCTAGTATCTTACGTTGACGTGGTCCTGGACACTTTTCTCCTCATTACGATAAGGTACTGAAAGCCGCGGTGCTCAAATTTGAAAATCGGTGGTAATAACGTGAATTTCATATTTCGCGGTGTCTATGGGAAAATCACTTCAGTCTCAGAGAGTTAAAAAAAGTTAAAAGTAAAAATTGATAGATAGATTAGGAATAAAATGTTTTATATTCATTATGCGCTATACGAAACTAAGCCTTAATACACTGTTATAAGGTTGGATTTTATTGAAATAATAAATATATCTCATTTTTTAATTTCTTTTTATATTGACTGGTGTCATATTTTTAAGCTGTATTTGTATGCAATCCATTATCTAGGGTATAATTGATTGAAGGTTTTAGATGGTACTTTAAAATCCAAATATTAATAATAATATATCTAATAATATAAATTAGAAATAAAATCATAATACGTTTCTCATTACTCTGGATTTATATTTTAAAAGCTTTTATAAACAGTTTCACGCTGTATCCCGCATGGAGCAGGGTAGGCAGAATGAGCCTTATGTTAAAATACTCCGTTTTCCGCCCACTTTCGCGATAATCAACGCAGCGCTTTTGCCTTAACACCATAGTGAAGAAACAAAAATATTAAATATTTAATTATATAAAATATTAAATATTTTATAAACAGTTAAATTAAAAATAAAGTGGCTCACTCATTTATTATAATAGTTAAAAAAAATAAATTAAATTAACTTCACGCTGTATCCCGCACACAGCAGGGTAGGCAGAGGGAACCTAGTGTTAAGACACTCCGTTCCCCACTTTCTGCCGAATTCTGGAGGCATTGCGTGTTGAGTGGCAGAACTCAACGCCGCGCTTAACCTCGACACCAGAGCGAAGAAATGGAAATATAAATTTAAGTA
>JAAIXJ010000391.1:40363-63947 GCA_013403705.1 Heliconius hermathena
CCTGGTCGGTTTCCAGGAGGCGCGGGTTCGAGTCCCGCTGCGTTCAAATTTTTATACGTTTTCTAAATAAGTATTTTTCTTTCCTAAGTGTGGAATAACACTTTAAAAATGTTTAAAAATATTTAAAAAATAGTTTCTCTCTTGCCAAACGATAATTCTTAGTAATTATCTTTGGGTAGCGGAAATTTGTAAAAATCTCCATACAGAGATACTAACAACATAAATAAGTTGTAACAAGCGTATAAAAATTTCGACGCAGCTTGGCGCATGGCTTAGGGGTCAGAGCGCCTGGTCGGTTTCCAGGAGGCGCGGGTTCGAGTCCCGTTGCGTTCAAATTTTTATACATTTTCTAAATAAGTAAGAAAAATACTTATTTAAAAAACGTATAAAAATTTTAACTTAACTCCTGGAAACCCACCAAGTGCTCTGAACACTTAGCCATACGTTCTAATCAAGCCACGTCGAAATCTTTATCCGCTTGTTACAACTTATTTATGTTGCTAGCATCCCTGTAGGGAGATTTTTACAAATTTCCGCTACCCAAAGATCAGCTTTAAGAAATTGCCAGATGATAATTCTTCTATAATTCTTCTATTCTAATTCATCGTCGATTACTGTAGATTTTACAAGATTTAACTCTGATTCTACGTGTTCAGACCGGAGTATGTTGAGGAAGATCGTTTGAGAGAGCGTAGTCATCTCAGTGATACAGAACAAAAATAATCAGAATCTTATGATGAAGATACGCCGCTATCTTTTTCGCTCTTGCAAACTCAATTTACGCCACTTCATAGGGTCTGATTGAGCTAAAATTTGAATTTCGACTTCAGTTCTTAAATTATTTACATATAATCAGTATTGTTGTTAACAAAATGGTTTAATTACATTTTTTTGTATAACCTACCTAACAAAAAAAAAGAGAATTAAAACTAAATATTTTTTTTAGTAATAATTTCATTTTAATAAAAATTACCTGCCACGGAGCGCCGCGGCGCCTCCTGAGACGGCAGCGCCCGTGTGCATTGTACACCCTGCACTATAGGTTAAGCCGCCCGTGCATTCATCTATCTAATCATTATTCTCCCTAATTGTCTTTCCCATTTTTCATATAATATCATTGTTGAAGACAACGTCTATCGTCATTGCTTGCCTTCATCACCATTTTGCTGGTAATGACGTTGCTATCAATGATGAATTTCTATAAAACATGTCGGAACTTTATCAAAAACTCATTCAAAGTCCATGAAATGTGCTGGTTACAGATTTTGTTCAAAATCTGAATATAAATATATATTAACGATCACCGAAACATCAATGACGATTGATGTGCTAATATGGAGAATGCAATTTAAGACACATCTCTGCTAAAGCTTCCTTGGAGTCCGATGCACCATCAAAGAATAAAACTCTGCATACATTAATATAGCCCAAAATAAGCAGAATATCTAACGTGGTTTCGTAGTAATTTTTAAAACAAAAACTCGAGCAATCAATGACATTATTTTTATAACCTTTTTTTGCGATCGATGTTTGTGTAGCTACGAGTATATTCAAATTATAGGCACGTTTTATTATTAAAAATTTTGAATATAGACTTATTTCATTAAATGTATAAAAAAAAGAATATAGTTTACGAATATTTTTAAAAAGAAATTAGCTAAGAATACACCAAAACAACAATAAAATATTTTCAATATTTTTTAAAGTGTTAATCCACACTCACAGGAGGCGCGGGCGGAATATTAAATATTTAAATAAATAATAAACAAGGTTTATTATTTATTTAAATATTTAATATGATATTAATCTTCTTAAAATAATTTAACGTTATTTAGTGAATATAAGGAACATTAATGTTGTGTGTTTTGGAGAACTACTTAATGCTCATATGTATGTAAAGAAAATAGCATTTAGCAAGTGTTTGTGAAAAAATATAGCTTGTAGATGCTTGCTTGACGTATAAAATATAAATACGGTACTGTACCGTAATTAACGTATGCTTTACGTTAATTACGGTACAGTACCGTATTTAGTAAAGAAACATCTAGTAAAGAAAATACTTTATCTATTTCGTATTTATTTTGGTATTTTGTATATTTTTTACTTATCTGTGGTCATGGATTACTTTGAGGTGTCAATTTTTATCTATGATTTGGTGACACTTTACACGTAGCGGTGTTATATCTGAGGTAAATTGTATTTTTTAAAAGAAAACAACATAATGAGTTCCTTTCGTCGAGATAAAAAAGAAGAAGAAGATGGAGGAGCAAACATTTTTCAAAATCTTGATAAAACAACTTTGCTGCAAGAAGCTCGCTATTTTAATTCCACTCCGGTAAATCCAAGAAAATGCATTCATATATTGACTAAAGTTTTATATTTACTCAATCAAGGAGAAAAACTTACAACTCAAGAAGCTACTGATATGTTCTTTGCAACAACCAAATTATTTCAATCTAAAGATGTTGTACTGCGTCGGTTGGTGTATTTATGTATTAAGGAACTAAGTTCTATGGCGCAAGATGTAATTATTGTTACATCTTCACTGACCAAGGATATGACAGGAAAGGAAGATTTGTATAGAGCAGCAGCAATTCGTGCCTTATGCAGCATAACTGATAGTAGCATGCTACAAGCTATAGAACGCTATATGAAACAAGCTATTGTGGATAAAAACCCCGCTGTTAGTTCAGCTGCCCTTGTTTCCGCTCTTCACTTGTCCGCTTCTGTTCCTGACTTGGTGAGAAGATGGGTTAATGATGCACAGGTAAATATAATTATCCCATTTAAAATTTATTTTTATGCTTTTCATAAAATAAATATCACTGATGTAACTTAATGCAATTTTCTATTATATATCATATATTGTAATTTATAACTGTAATATGGCTGGCGTAAATTGGCTGCGCACTTGAAGAATTATTTATATACCCATAAAAATTGTCTGCTATTTTTTGCGATTTTCTTATATTTTTAAAATCTTAAAATTAATTATTGTGTAATATAGTGCCTAAAAATACTTAATTAAATATTTTAAAACCATGATAAGAGTCACAAATATATTACTATATTGCAATCAAATGGCAAAACACATACTGTATGAGTAAAATCACAGTATTGTTGTAAAATATATGATTAAAAGATTTTTCTTCTATTTCCATAGCAATAAAAAATCTAAACACTACTTAAAAGTGTGTATTAGATGTTGTTATAAGAATATTAATGTAATTTAGTTTATTAAATCAATAATTGTATCTAGCAAAGCGGCAGGAGGTTCGCTAGTATCTTATATAACCACTTTACTTTCATTACACTCCAATTTCAAATTTTGCAACATATCACTTTTCTACATTTATATCTTCATTTATATTATGAATAAATTTTCACTAAATGTTTCAATAATAGTTTTCCGATAGTTGTCACTTTCATGATTAGAGTGGAATGATTATTACAATTTTTAAACTTCACTCTGTATCCCACATGGGATTGGATTATAACTTATAACTTATGAGTTATCTTACATACTTAAGCTTTTCTTTAGATTGTATCATATAATATGTTACATAGTAATTTTTAATATACAATTATATTAATTTAATAGCTTTCTGTACTTCACAAGTCTTTGCAAATAGTTCATTGAAAAGCTGCATTTGGAGTTGCTTTACTCAAAGCATGCATTTTTTTTAAAAAGTGTTGTGTTATATATTTTGAGGTTAAATTGAATTAAAGTCAAAATATGTTTTGTTTTAATAGGCTTCTGTGAGAACTTTTTATTACCACATGTACATCTGCTCCGATAACAATTTCACTGAGAAGAACATCGACCATTGACCATTCACAACACATCTATAACTTTTTATGATTTTTTTAAAATTGTCATATAATAAAATTGTAATAATAAAATTGAGGCCGTCATGATGCCCCATAAGTTTAGAGTGCTCTTTTAACTGTTGAGGTGAGGGTTTAGATATGATTCTCACTTATGGAAATGTAATTTTTTCACTTTGCTACTCTGGTAACAATGACTTGATGATTTGATACAGCTTGTAATAGCCTATCTAAAAAAAGAATATTTTAGTATAAATTTATAAACAAAAATCTATGAAAATTTTATATCTAATTTTGTTTATATACTTATAATTTTTGTTTTAGTCCTTTAAATAGATAATATTTTAATAAGCTTTCTCTGCCAAAATAATAAAATAAAAATTGATACAATAAGATAAGATAGTATTTAAACAAAGGCTTTTAGTTTATATCATATAATTTGGAAATGAGGAAAGAAGTTTAATGGAGAATATCTTGTAAATATATTGATACATTTTTTTTTATTTTCAGGAAGCTATCATGTCTGACAATGTGATGGTATCTTATCATGCTTTGGCTGTAGTTGCTGGAGCCCGACGTAATGATCGCCTGTCGACAGTGAAGCTTGTTACAAAATTGGCCCGTTCGCCATTGCGATCTCCATATGCACTCTGCCTTTTAGTACGTCATGCTGCAAAACTTGCGGAGGAAGATCAAAGTGATGCTTCAGAGCCATACTTAGAGTTCATAGAGTCATGTCTTCGTCACAAATCAGAAATTGTTGTATATGAAGCAGCGCACGCCATCGTCAATTTAAGAAAATCCGCACGTGACTTGGCACAAGCAGTTAGCGTGCTTCAAATATTCTGTGGATCATCTAAAGCTACCTTGAGATTAGCTGGGGCACGTACTTTAGCCAAACTTACAGCAAAACATCCCAATGCCGTAGCCGCTTGTGCAGTAGATTTAGAAAATTTAATATCAGATCCGAATCGCTCCGTGGCGACCCTGGCTGTAACAACACTTCTGGCAACTGGAGCTGAGAGCTCCATCGATCGACTAATGAAACAAATATCAAGTTTTATGTCAGAGATTTCAGATGAGTTTAAAATCGTAGTCGTCCGCGCAATCAGGAGACTTTGCTCAAAATACCCGCGAAAACATCAATCGTTAGCGGCTTTCTTGGCTGGAATGCTCAGAGATGAAGGAGGTGTGCAATACAAGACCGCCATTGCAGATACAATTATTGCGTTAGTTGAAGAAAACCCTGACGCTAAAGAGACAGGCTTAGCTCATCTCTGCGAGTTTATTGAAGACTGTGAGCATACTTCATTGGCAGTTCGAATTTTACATATTTTAGGACGTGAAGGCCCAAAAGCTCGCCAACCATCCAGGTACATTCGATATATTTACAACCGAGTTATCTTGGAATCTGGACCTGTTCGAGCTGCAGCAGTATCCGCTGTCGCACGGTTTGGGGCTGCGCGTGAAGAACTTCTACCTAATATAAGAGTACTTCTGGCTCGTTGTCAATTAGATGATGATGATGAAGTTCGCGACCGGGCAATATTTTATAGTGCCATATTAGACACAAACGATCGAGAGTTGATTGATGAATATATCATTAATGTACCAATACCAAATCCTGTTCTGTTAGAAAAAGCTCTTCAGGATCATATTAATTTGAAAATTGATGAACCGTTCAATATTATGAGTGTACCAACTGCAGAAGAACACCAAGAACCCGAAGAAGCGCCAGCCCAAGTCGAAGTACGCAACCAGCCAATTGTTTCTCGCGAAGAAATGTATTCAGATCAACTAAAAGTTATTCCATCTATTGAAAAACTTGGCCCCATATTCAAGACGTGTGAAGCTGTTGATTTAACAGAACCGGAAACTGAATATCGTGTTCGGTGCGTTAAACATATATTCTCAAAATATTTAGTGTTGCAATTTGAATGCTTAAACACACTTAGTGATCAGCTTCTAGAAAAGGTGCACATGCGCCTGGATGTTGCTCCTGGTTACAAAGTTCTTGGAGAAGTTGGATGTAAGGAATTGCCATACGATAAACAAGGAAGCGTGTTCTGTATTTTAGAGTTCCCTGACAATCCAATAGAGACGTTGGGCACTTTCGCGGCAACATTAGAGTTTGTAGTACGGGATTGCGACCCTACCACTGGATTACCGGATTCCGGAGAAGGCTACGCTGATACGTATCCACTGGAAGAAGTTGAGATCGGATGTGCTGAACAATTTAGAACTCGCGCCGCCAACGACGAATGGGAAGCCACTTGGGAAAGAGCCGCCTCAGCCGTAGAAGTACGCGACATTTTTGGCTTGTCTCAAAATGATGTAAGTGAAGCAGCAATTGCAGTTTGCAACCATTTGGGGCTTCCCAAAGCAGCTGTAGCAGGAGGAGGAGAAGCTGTCAAAGAGATTCGGGGAAGTGGGTTGTGGCGTGAAGGCATTCCTATGTTGGTTCGAGCACGCTTGGTGGCCGCCCAAGGATCTGTCACTATGCAGCTGACTGCCCGTTCACCTCGGGAAGATGTTGCCACATTATTATTGGCCGCCGTTGGTTAATTTTCATTCTACTTTGTATTTAAAATAAACTTTATATTTCATTATAACACTTAATTGTATTATTGTTTGTTAACTAATTAATATATATACAAAATTGAAACTCGATGGTTATGTAGTGTATTATAACTGAAAAGCGAAATAAATATTTTAAAAATAAATTTATATGTGTCTTTTATTTTGTTTTTCAATTTTGGTATATGATAAGATTTTATTTTTACCAAAATATATATATTTAATATAAGACATAAAAAATAAGATTGTAACAAAGATTTTTGCTTGAAAGTAAAATTAGGACTATGGACTAATATTTTAAAAATTAATTGTATAAACCTTTTATATTTTATTTCAATTTAAGTGTTAGCTAAGTTTTTATAATTGATAAAAATGGAAAAAGTGAAAGCGTTTGTGCTCCTTTTACGGGAAAAGCATATAGCGTAAAAACTTAACACCATTTCAAACCCATACTTAAAGAAATTAATCAAGATAACTCAAATGAGACGTGTGCGGCGTTATCGCTTTGATAGGTTTGGTATGGTGTGGTTCTTTGATTATGGCGTTCCGAGCGTGCCAGTAGAGCACATATCACTTTGCCAATGTCACGTTGTGTGGAGAAAATACGAAGGAGGTTGTACGGTAAAAGAGATAATGTTACACAATAGGAGAATGCATGTTAAAAAAAAGATCCAGTTAAAAATTGTCTTCACCTATAAAAAAATAAATAAAATTAATATATACATTATATACATAACATAGAGGGTCAGTAATAAGAAATATAATACAAAGATGTGAAGCTTACAATTTAATTTCGTTATATCTAATATATTTACATAAAAATTTACATAGAGGACTAAACACAAACATTAATAAACATTGAACGTTAAGGGGGCGGGGAACTTTATGAGGAAGGACATCATATAAGGGACGGATCAGCTTAGGGCAAGTGAAAAGTATGTGAGGAGGGGAACCGTCGTCTAGGCCACATTCACAAAGTGAGTGGTCCCTGACCCTGACCTTAGCTAGGTGCACAGGTATACATGCATGTCCAAGGCGCAAGCGACAAATAGTTGATATAATCCTCCGTTCAGTAAATCTTTGAGACAAAAGCCAAGGTCGCCTGGGAATGTTAAGTTGAATGGTTGATAGAATTGTGTATGTGTGCGTCATTCTTGACAAATGTGAAATATTTTACAACGATCATTCTATCAGGTAGTTATTTTGTTTGAAAAAATCATTCTTTCATTTTTGGAAAAATCTCTTTTGTTTTAAATGTATAATATTAGGTTTTTATAGAGTAGTTAAAACTGTGGTTTCACAATTGATAAAAACACTGTATAGTGGTAATTACTTTCGAGCGGAAATTTTATTATATAAAAATAATAAAATAAAATAAAAAAATAAAAAATAAAAAAATTTTAATATATAAAAAAATCCGCTCAAAACTAACATTATAATTTATGCATTTAGTTTACGTCGATATAATCAAAACTTGCATGAGTAGTATCATTTCAAATTAAATTAGGTACAGATAGGATAAGCTCTTTATGATTATTATTTAATAATATAAATTACTTTAAATTAAAAAATTGATTTTTTTTTCCTAAAATAATATTATTTCAGGAAAAAAAATCAAATTTTTAATTTAAAGTAATTTATGGTATTAAATAATAACACATACATATATATGTTTCGAGCCTGTTATGTACATCTATATCTAGTAAAGGTATAATAATATCGAAATCTTGAATATTTCACTGCGCCAATGTGTGCAATCCATCGTTCTTAAAAAATTGTGAGTGTGAAAATAACATAATTTTTCATTAATCACAATAATGTTGACAAAGTTATAGAAATATCTAAATACTTACTGCACAACTGCAACAAACATATTAAACTCTCATATAAACTTATTTAGAGTGTTCATTAAAACTCGACTCTACTATCTCTACTCGATAGTTGGAGTAATGGAAAATCCCACCGCGCCACGTTCCCATTAAGACATTTCCGTTTTCCACTGGGGAACGGGAATTGTATTTAAATTATTGCCATTTCCTTAGCCTCGGCACGAATAAGCATTGCGTTGCAGCGTTGAATTCAGCCACTCAATATGTAAGCAAATTTGAGTAAGTATTCGGGTGGGAAACGGAGGTGCTGCAAGTTTCAATTTCCAATGGTTATCACTGGATTGCTAAATTTAGGTAGAATGGCAAGGTCATATGATCCAGGCAGAAGGTGCGCTCGCCAATTAGCTTATCTGACTGATTGTCCATCCTAATGGAATAAGTAATAATAATAATAATATAGGGCTTGTTTTTTTTGTATTTAGTTTTATGCAGTTGAATTTTTTTGTTTTTTTTTTGGGCTCTGTACCTCAAAAGGTAAAAACGGAAACTTTATAGGCTACATGATCACTATCCGTCCGTCTGTCCGTCTGTCAAGAGCATTTATCTCGAGATCTCGTGGAGGTCTTAAGCTAAAGTTAATATCAAACATTCAGATCTATGATCCTTTGTTCTATGGTCCCTTAAAGCACATAAAAAATAAAGCTTCTAAATCAACACAATAAAAAGGTATGCGTGTTTATGCATTGATTTTGATGTGTTTTGTATGAAATTCGCCATATAATGGAAATCTACTAGGGTAAGGATGCCTATTATGAGATAGGCGCCAAATATGAGATAGCTAGGTATTCGTCAAACTATGCATGTCAGGTATTTGCCGTTAATAATGCACGAATTAACACAGCAACAGTGCTAAACTTTTGGTAGTGCGCGCCGGCCACCGGCGATCTGGGGGTGTGTGCGTGCAGGTTAATACATTTGCCTAAAAACAAATATTTTTCATCAAATGTTTACAAGGTATGTAAAAACTTTATTATTTCGTTAAAAGCTATTAATATATATTTTATTTGTAACTAATATGATCAATTTTAAGATGTAAATGGAGTTTTGTTGTGTTTTCTTTTTGAAACAAAAAAGGCATTCTTTTTGTAAAACTGTTGTTTTCCTAATATGAGATATGTTGGGGTTCCTAAAATGAGATATTGTGGTATACAAAAAGAGCAATTTTTATTGTGATGGGTTAAGCTGCCAAACGATTTGGTGTTCCTAAGGGTACCCTTGAGCGCTATGTGAAAAAAGATGTCCATGTAGAAGATCTTGTTCAGGTTCGTATGGAGAGATGACCAGCCTTACCTATTGATTTAGAAGCCGAGCTGGAAAGTTATTGCAAAGAAGGAAATAAGGATAGACTCTGTATAAGAATTTGCTAGAAGAATACATAAATTAAAAGAAAAAAAGAAAATAAGAAAGGGCAGAAGAAATGGACAAATAACAAGTAGCACACAATGAAAAAAAAAAAGCTTTTAAAAAGAAGAAAGTTGAGGAAATTAGATTCAGTTCCGAAGACAATGACGTGCCTGAGCTCGCAGATAGCAGTGGGGTTGAATATGATGCTGAATGTCCTCATGTCCTCATGAGGATCCACAATCCTTTGTGGAGATGTCGCATCGAATCGTTTTGTGTTCTTTATGTTTAGATATAAGTCATGGTAAGAAGACTGAAGCTATTCTATAATTTAATAATTAAAGTACCAAAATATTGAGACTGATGTTTTTCTATAATATTTAATTAAAAAAGTTACAATAAAAATGTGATTGTAATGACATTAATATTGTTTTTATGTTTGTTTAACAGCCCTAATTATTAGAACCCCTAGTATCTCATAATAGGAGACCCATTGCCTTGGACTTCTTTTCTGTTATTTTTTACTTTTTACAACACAGCCAGAAAAATATTGTATGTAGCACTAAATAGCTATTACACATTTCAAGCACGTTAAATTTCCTATCTAAAACTAAATCTCAAAAAGCTTCAAAAGTAACAGTATAATTTTTATAGTCAAAAATGGAAATGGTATCTCATAATAGGCATCTTAACCCTACTTAGTAGAACTTCTCGTGGATTAATTTATGAAATTTAGAACAAAGTGAGAAAAATTAAGGGAAAAATCCGAAAAGTAAAAATTTGTTGATAGTATTTATAAAAACGAAAAATTACAAACTTATATCTGTAGTTCATTGCATACAGAATTAGTACATAATATGTTCGCCAACTTAAGATTGTCAACTTTAAAAGTCGTACGTAGATACAGGTCCGTGGGCGAGTCTGACTCGCACCTAACTGCTTTTTATATTAATATTTTTTTTAATATATTATTACTACAAAATTAGCATTTTTAGCATCGTTATTGGGATCATAAGATCACGGAAAATTTAGCAATCTAATTATTTCCTTGGAAACTCATTATTTTCAAGTGATCTTCTAGTGCAAATATTCTTTTTTTTTTTTTATTTTCGGGCTTAAGTAAAAATTTTGAGGTCAGTCGTGGCGTAGGGGCACAAAGTGTGATTGTAAAATCGACTGGTTGTGGGTTCGATTCCAACTCGAGGAAGTGAATTATTTATTTTCATTTACATTTTCATTTCTTCGCTCTGATGTCGAGGTAAAGCGCGGCGTTGAGCTCCGCCACTCAAGAAACAAAGCCTCCAGAACGCGGAAAGTGGGGAAAGGAGTGTCTTAACACTAGGTTCCCTCTGCCTGCTGTGTGCGATTATTTAAAAAAATTAGATGGTCACCAGACTATTCTGGAGTGGGCCCGGCCCACCTGGCTTCACCCATTCCTACGCTCTTTTCTTCGAATGGACGTTATTGGTGGCGATACCGTCTCTGGGCTGGGAGAGGCTAGAGTAGCTTTGATGGACGCTCGTGAAGTGTTGGCGATCGCAGGGGAATGCCCTGTGTACGCTTATCAGGGAGGATTTCGAACGTTGGGCCCCGTTTCTTTCGGCGGCGGAGAGTGTGTCGTGAGACTGAGGAGTGAGTCCTCCCTTTGTATTGGGAACCATACCTACGCCCATGCATGTTGCAGTTAATATCGTGGGGATTTGTAGCCGCTTTCACAATCCAGTAACAGTAGGCTGTCACTGTTACTATATATGACAGACTAAAGACATACTAAACTATACCTGTTATAACTTATAAGTAAGTACGAAAAGCAGTAAGAATGGTTGTTGAAATAATTTTAAAAACCATTATATATATATTTTAAATCATATTGGGAAAGACGAGGCAAACGAGAGTACGGGTCACCGTCACCGGATGCTTACCATTACCTCCGCCCACGACCCCGTGTAACAGTCGAGGAGCTACAGATGCCTTGCCGGCTATTGAAGTTATATTCGGGAATTATATTAGTGGTAAAGCGTCTGACTGTAAACACAACAGGTTGTGGGTTCAATCCCCAACCGAAGAAATGAAATATTTAATATTTACATTTCTAAGCTCTGGTGTTGAGGCAAGTTGAGTTTCGCCACCCAACACACAATGCCTCCAGAATTAGACAGAAAGTGGCTCCCCTTACCCTGCTGCATGCGAGTGAAACTGAAAACATAATAGAATACAGATTCAATTTCTTGTTATTTAACGTAAGAAAATACAAACATAAGAAAAAATGTGCGAAAAGTTATAAGAAAAGTACAAGATAATTATTGACATTGTGGCTGACGAAGTAAAACTATTGCTCAGAAAATATTATATTAGCTTAATAAATGTAAGGATATATTATGTAACATAACGACTAGATTCTTATCGTTATCATAAGTAAAAAAAAAATAATAAATCAGCTTCACGCTGTATCCCACACACAGCAGGGTAGGCAGAAGGAAACTAGTGTTAAGACACTCCGTTCCCTACTTTCCGCCTAATTCTGGAGGCATTGCGTGCTGAGTGGCGGAATTCAAGGCCGCGCTTTGCCTCGACATTATAAGGTAGTGTCCACTAAGCAATTCCCGTGCAACCTCATGAAAATATATATGTACATTTTCCTTTTCCACAAGCTTGGGTACATCGTAATATCGCTATTCCTCTCAAATGCCACGTTCTCGGGCGCACGCCGCGAGACACGTACAGTATACCTGTTTCACTCTATCTCGCCGTTCACGTGTTTCTGTGCGTGAATGATAGTGGTGTAAAAATATATTAATAATGATGTAGATAATCTATATTATTTAATTTTTTTTGTTTGTTTTAAAAAATTACAATATTTTGATTGTTAAACAAAAGGAAATCATAAGAGATATTTTGTTATCTAAATGACACAATAATCGTGTTTTTAAATAGTATCTATATAGAATTTTACATTGCAACCAAATAATATGTTACAAAAACAATGTAAATTTATTAGGATATGGATAATTCTAGCAAACTACCTACAATATCAAGTACAACGAAGCATTAGTATGTTTTAAAAAAAATAATATATGAAACATAAGAGTCCAATACATAAATTAGATTAAAATTTCACGCCATAAAAAATGTAAATTAATAATACTCTAGTAAAACTTTACATAAGTCTTGGGTGTAAAACATAAAATCAAAACAAAACATATAATTAAAATACAGGATGGAATATTCAGCACCACTTTAAATGAAACCACAGTTTTAACTACTCTATAAAAGCCCAATAGAATTAAAATTATTATTCTTTCCCAAAAATGAAAAAGTGTTTTTTTCAAACAAAACAAAATAAGTAATAAAATTATTGTTGTAATATAAAACGGCATTTGTCAATTTTATAAACAGATATTTTTTTATAATGGAATTTAAAAACCACTGAACCAATTTAAAAAAAAATCACTAAAGCTACACAATCAAGAAGAATTTCATTCATTTGTTACAGGAAAAAAAAAAGAAAAAAAAAGAATTTATTGTAAACATTTGTTAACAATGGTAAGTATGATAAATTTGGAAAGTATTATATAATATATAATAGAGAAGCCATTTACTGGCACTCATTTTTTTTTATTAGTTTTTTTCTTCCCACGGCCTAGTAAGGAAACAGTTCGTCTCGTAATATTATCAGAACGTAAAAAATAGAGTATTTTATCACGAGATTTTTCACAATGTATTATATCTACGTCATGTGTTTTACATTTTAAATAAATAGTAAAAATGTGTACGCCTTTAAGTGTTCGGTTTTTTTGTGATTTTATCGATATAGTACTACGACATCCCTTTAATCAAAGGCATATCCTAATGTACCCATAGTAGCGTTATGAACACAACGTGAGAAATTTTGTATCGTAAACAAATGTTAGTGGAAGTGCTGTTTTAATTTACATAAAAATCTTTAAAATATTAAAAGTAGTTTTTAGTGATTATTTACATGAACTAATAAAGAATTATATTGATAATTGACGTCATATTTGCAAAAAAATATTGGCAATATGAGCTATTAACACAATTGCAGGTAAGATGTTTTACAATATAGATTTGCTTAGTTAATTTGTATAATTAAAATTGAGAAAACACTTATGCTTACTAAAAAAGTCTATAATTTTAATAGTATTAATGTATTACTTTTTAACTGCTTAAAATGTAATGCATAATACTATTAAGATGATAGAGTTTTATTATAAATATACTATACATTGATAGTAATACTATTAAAATTATAGATTCTTAGTTAATAGCTAATGTGAATTGTAAGAAAAAAAAACATCTATATTCATGCGACTGATAATAAAACTGGAAAGTAATTAACAAATTGTAAAATACACAGTTGGTTTATTTCATTTTATTTTGTTAAACTTTATTTTTCTTCTAAGTCATTTAATTATATTTTATTTTTTTTTTATCTTTTAAGCATTATTTTGTTTAGTTACTTTAATTTTATACAACTCATTGTTCATGATGTTCATTTTAAATATTTATTCGTTTATAATTATATAAAAATTAAAATTTTATGGAAAATTGCTCTTTAACATTTTGTAGTGCAAGACGTATATTCTCTTCAAAAAGTTTTAAACATATTTTAATAATAAAAAGAATATATGCTTGGTTTATGTATATATTTATTACACTCCTGCAATAGCGATTTAATATTTTTTAATATGCGAATAAACTAAGCTTACTTGCGAAGTTACCACTTAAAACAATGATTATACACAAAGTAATGTTATTTTAGATTGTTTCTGTAAATGAATTTTAAATCTGTCCCTTTTTACATGTTTCTATTTAACTTGCTGTGTTAGTTAGTGTGTGTAGAATGTTGCAAGCATAATTTTTTGTATAATAAATTCCACTAAGAGTTGGGCTTATTATATTATTCATAATTATATCTAAAAAATATGTTTAGTGGATCAATCCACTAAACATATTTTTTGGAGATAATTTAGATATTATTCCACTAAACATATTAGTGAAAATAAGATTTCAGATTATTTATAGTTTAAAGATTTAATTTAAAGATTCAACTATAAATGTTAATGGATGTTATTTTTTAACATTTTTAAAATGTTATGCCCCTCTGAGAACAGAAAAGTATTTTTAGAAAATCTATAAAAAACTGAACATAACTGAACATAAACAGTTTTATAACTTTCACATTATTATTTTATGTTTTGTAAAAATAGATATTCTTACAGTTTTTCAAATGTAATTATATTTCATTAAATTCTTGTTTTGAAATTATGCATTCATGGCTAAGGAGGCTAGTTCATAGCCTAGCATATTATTTAAACTTGTGATTAAAAATACTCGGCCCAATCTCTAAATATATAAAAATGGATAATGGAGAATATACTACTATAATGCTAGTAATAATAATTTATTAAAACATTACTATTATATTTTTATACTAAATTATATAATAACCTTTAGAAATGTTAGTTATTATATTATATTATTCAAATATATTTTTTTCAGTAATAAAACTATAATTATGGACAATTTAGATGACTCGGAGACTAATGCTAAAATATCAGATTCAGCATATTCAAACAGCTGTAGTAACAGCCAATCCAGAAGAAGGTAAGTGTTGACAACAAGAATAGTACTAAATACTAAAAGCTTTATGTTGTATCATTCATAGCAGGGTAAACCATTAAGACACTTCCATCTACCCTCCGCCCAATTCTTGAAGTATTGCATGTTGAGTGGTGGAGATCAATATATTAATATTTCATTCCACTGAGTAGGATCGAACCCACAACCCCTGAACCATGACAGCCTGAAATAATTACTATTTAAATGTTATGTATTTATTTTATTATTTAATTATTTTTTATAGAGTTTACTCATAAATGTTATACAATAAAGGAGAAAAATTACAATACCACAAACATAATGTTATGTGTACAATCATATTTAAGGAGAACATTACGCTACAAAATAATATTGTTCTTTTTTTCAAATTAATAGTTACAATCATAGAACTTTAAACAGGTGTTTTTACATAAAATATTTTTTTGTGATTCCATTTGCACTACTGGAATATATTGTGTTATACTAGTGATATAGGCTCTTCACTTAAGCTTATTGTTATATGATTGCCAAATTATACATAATCTTTAGATAAATTGTAGCTATATGTTATTTTGATATAAAACTTTATCAATGTAAAGTGTGATCTAAATTTGTTCAGTAGTTTTACATAAAAGTAGAATAAACATCCATCCTCATAAACTTTCACTGTTACGATATTAGCATGATAAGGAAATATAAACTACAAGGTAATCAAAAAACATTTTATCTATTTATATATGTTTTTGCTACTCAGTCACAGTTCCAAGTCTACGCATTCTGGAAGTAATTCAAGTGGAAGCAGTGGTTATGGTGGTAAGCCATCCACTTCTGGTTATAGGTGAGTGAACAGAAATTAACTATTATAGTAATTTTTATTAGTAGAAATTCTATTATTCTATTATAATATTTTTTAATAAAATTAGTAGAAATATATGGATGACAATTTGAACACTGTTTCTATAAAATATCATATTAGATAATATTTTATTAGTAGAATATTGTAAATTTGAATCTGAAGTTGTAATCTGAGATTCCATTCAGTCATATATATAATAGAGAAATGACTATTATGCGTTAGATCTAGATATTTATGACTAGCGTTCAGCCTGTAGCTCCGCCTGTAATAATCAAGAATGGTGTTTAAGTTTAACACATGATACATGTCCATAGTGTTTGTTTGAGACGAACAAACACTATAATACATTCTGATACTATGAAAAGAAATTAAATAAGTATAAATTTTCTATGGAAAACTACATTTTTGATTTTTTCTAAATCAGCATATCTTAAAAGCATATTTTAAAAATTAAATTTTGCACTTGAATTTCTGTTCATCAATGCGTTGGGTAGAGTCCTATCGTACTAATTGTTCTATATTTAGTTAGGTACTGTAATACGTGTATCTTGGTATACTCGGTCGTCAGTTTAGCTCGCAACAAATTAATTATTTCCTCCATCTCTGGAATATATTCAATTTAAATTTTATTTTAGCAACAACTTAGGCCAACCGCCAGAAAAAAGAACTAAAGACAAGGAAGCCAAGAAAAAGAAGAAAGTGAAGATAGAGACAAACCCTACAGAAACGAAGAAGGAAAATGAATGGCCTCCTGCCCCCGTTTTTGAATCACCGAAAGAAGATATTAAAGATGGTGGGTGATATAAACTAATCTTTTCGGTTGTTATGTTAAGTATTTTACGAAACGAAGGCAATTATCAATTCTCCTTGCGGTTGCGATAATTTCGATTTGTCAAATTAAGTTTTTAGTACCTTTTTGAGTGGAATTTTAATAAATAACCGTTGAGAGCATTAGGCGCACCTTTGAATATAATAACAAAAAACATTGTTTTCAGGAAAGTTTCTTTTTATATGAGCATACTCAAACGAAAGATATAAACATATTATTATTATTACAGAAGTCGATGGATCTGCTTTCGATTATATCAATTTTAAATTTCGGGGCTTATTACAGACACTTTCGAATCTCATTTTATGTAAGGTAAAGTACAAAAATTATGTAAAAATGAGATGTGGAGATTTGATTTGGTATGTAAAAAGAAATTTCTGTCCTTTCGTTGGTGGTGGGGTGATTTTTTTCAGATTTCTAGATATATAGCAAGTGGATAGTAGGTTCATGTTTATCTTCCGTATATTATTATTTTGCAGTTGCTCGTACGCCTCCAACATCGACCGTACAAGTGGAGAAAGGCCCTGAAAGTATGGAAATAATGAGTCCAGAAAAGAATTGTGGAAAAGACGAAGTAATTTATATTTTTAATATTTTTTCTATAATTAAGGCTCCAAACTTAAAAACAACTTCTAATTAGCCTAACTACAATTTAATCGACATGTAAAAGTTGTCTGATACGTTCTGAAATCATTAGTTATATTTGTTGCAATGGGACCCGCCTGCGGCTTCGTCCGCTTGTGCTACATAATTATTAATTTTCTCATCTCGTCGTACTTTCGTGATTTAGTAATATTATAGTTTTAAAGACAACATCCATGTATTGAAGGCAAAGTATCAGCCGATTCAATAAAACACTCATTTTGCAGCAAGATTGTCTATATGTCGATATAACTTTTTATTTATGAACCCATTGAAAACACAACATACAGACACATTAAAAAATGTTACGTGAAATTTGCCAAAATATAGTAGTGAAAACTGCATTTAAATCTTCTTAGCCCTTTCTGAGATTAGCACGTTCAAAGACTAATTGACAAAAATTTAAATTTATAAAAATCATTATTTTGGGTTCTATCACATTAATTAATGCCCCAAATAACAGCTTTTCTCATATATCTTCCCTGTACAAACAGCGACGTGTAACAGTTTTATTATATGTATAATAAATTTTCATTACAGTTATGTTTTGAAAGAATAGATTTTACAGCCATGCATGAAAGTTGTGGGATTATTGATCATTCGAGGAAAGGCGGCTTACATGAAATAAATGTACACCTGGTCGTCTAAATGCAGTCGTGTGCTTTTAGTATTTTTTGCAATTCAGTTGTTAATTGTAAAATACCGAAATCTCTGAATTTATAATAATCAAACATTTTATTAATATATTTATATTCCCTGCTAGGTAAATTCCCTGGGAAAAAGGAGTCAATTTAGACTCCAAACGTCGAGAGAACTTCTCAAAAAGCTCTCTCCATTCTCAGTAGACACTACCCAATAATAAACAAGCACAGCAAAACGTCACTTAGACATAAACTGACAATTTACAAAACTTGTGTAGTTTTCGCATACACAAAGTTAATCCCCTTTCAAAAGGTACAATATAAATTGTTACGTATTGCATCAGGTTGTTCCTGTTACGTTCGTAATGTCGACCTTCAAAGAGACTCCTCCCTCCCTCCACAATCGGTGACGCTGTAAAGGCCAGTAGGGCCAACAGCTTTAACCTCAAGTTCGAAAAAAAAATATAATATACATATAGTTTATCTAATTTTACTCGCATTATAGACTAAAATTGTAATATACATTATAATTTAGTTTTATTTAATTTTACTTGACTCAATACTTGTATTATAAACTTAGGAAGGTTTTTAATAATTATAAATAGTATTTATTAAGAAATAAAATGTTACGTTTATTACTTTCAACGCTATTTTAAACCGACTCTATTCCTTTTAGTCAAGTTCCTGTAATATACCAATTCCGGTATCAGTGCATGTAACTAGCAGACGGAATTCAGTACATACTTCAGTAAGTTCAATAATTTCTCTATTCGATATTGCTTATTTAATTTTTTTTAACAATTACATAGTATAATGCATTTAAGTACGTAATAATTAAAAAAAAACCAAAAATCAGTCTATATATTTTTTTAAATAATAAATATACATAAAGGTATGTGAATTATTGTCAACCTATCTAGATAGTGTACTTCAATCCAGATTTTTTAAGTAGCCATAATCTCAAAAAGAATTAATTCAATATTCGATTATGTGATTTTTCGATTATTTTATGTATTTTTTTTTGAAATTTTATTTTTAATCTTAAATAATTAATTGTATTGTAGGTGTAACGTATTATTGCTTGTCGTTGTCTATGACGATGATGTTTTTATACTTTATATTTAAATTGTTACTACACGTAATTTTATTAAATTGTTATAAATATAAAAGTATCGATAAATATCATTAATATTTTTTTAGGATGGTTTCTCATGTGTCATTTCCATGCAAGATGGAGTGGTCATGTATACAGCGTCTTCCGTCACTACTGCTCTCGGATTTCCTAAGGACATGTGGGTTGGCAGATCGTTCATAGACTTTGTACATCCCAGGGTAAGTGTTTTATTCAATTTTTAAACGTTTTTTTAATAAATTTAATAATTAATATTTGATAATCGTATTTTGGTACCTTTACAACAATTACTGGACAATACAACAATATGTATTCAGCAGTGTTGTACATTCAAAATGGCCGCCGGAACATTTTTTTTAAACGCCATTAATATGAGTTATAAAGGTTATTACTTTCTTGCTTACTATCAAACTAATTAACTAGCTACTGCATCATTATTGTTTCTTTAAAATGGTGAATCCGTTTGACTTAACTTATTATTAGTATAGGCCCTGGTCTTTTAGTGTCATGACTTCTTTAAGGCGGAAAATTCTTTGTAATATAAACGGTAAATATTTTATGCCGCGTAGTGTAATTTCAGTAGATTGAACAGATTGAACCATTAATTCTTCTTGTATTGTAACAAAGTTAGACATTTTTAACACACAACACACAAAAATATATTTTTCAGAAAACACTGATTCCAACATAAATATGTTGTAATAAGTCTATAAGAGTTTCGATGAATGTAACTTGATAGAAAGTTCAACTTTTTATATATTATCAAAAAAATATTATTCTAGATTTAGATATTATGCAGTCGAAGTGTGAACAGCATATAGGGTAAAATATTTTAAATCCATACTTAAAGAAATTAATCAAGATACCTCAACAGTTTAGACGTAGGATTTTTGTTTCATTTCACGATATTTATCCATACCTGTATTTAGTGTAACGCAGTTACGGAAGAGATTAACGTAAACACATACTACTACAAACTACTAAAGATTAATTTAACTTCGAACTTTGCCGCCAATACCTACGGCTCGATTTCGGAATGAGGCGTATGCGGCGGTTTCTCTTTGATAGATTTATGTGTGCGTGCGTCCTTTTTGACAAATGGCGTTTTATTTTACAACGATAATTTTACTATTTATTTTGTATGAAATAGTTAAAACTGTGGTTTCATTTAAAGCTTTCTAAATTGACGCTGACATAAACACTCTGTGTATATTTTTTTCGCGGTTACTCATGTATTAATATTTCCACAGGATCGCAGCACATTTGCGTCGCAAATCACCAGAGGTCTGGCGGTTCCGAAAAATGTTAACGGTACGCAAGCAAAAGGTAATTTTTTTTAATTCATTCCATAGTGCCAGTTTTTTTGCTTTTGGTCGTTGCATGCAGTATGCTATTATATAAAGTGTTTGATATATACTTATATACATATGATATATACTTATATAGATTCAAACGTACATATACATATATATACGTTTGAATCTAAAATACTTTACAGGGCCTTCTGATACTTTTATATTGGTGGTCGATACTACGACGCGTTCTAGTTAGTGTCAGGTAAATGTGTTTTGTGGGTACTTCTACAAAAGTTGGATGACTTCTACCTTCATTTTGTTTACACACTTTTTTAGGGAAATAAGAAGTTATTATGGTATGGGGAGGGAGGTAATATAGTACTAAATTAAATCTTATTATTTTTTTAAATCTTATTTACTTTTATTTAATCTGTATTTACTATTTTAAATCTTTCTTGATTTGTTTCGGAATACCTGGATTTTTGTAATTTTGAATGCCAGGAAACTGACAAGGCTAACAAGGTACTGATTAAAAGAATTAGGAAGTTTTATATTTCTTACAAATATCTTAATATCTAATAATGACACATATCTTAGGTTCAATTGACATTTCTGACAATATTGAATACCTATTCAGTTATTGAGAAATATTGAACGAAACACATTTTGGTCACTACAATGCCATTTTGCCAAAATAGCAATCTAATTTTCTCTTGTATCGAAAAATCTTTTAAACAACTCTTTTGGTACTGTAGTAAGAAAGCAATCATCACTATAATAATAATCACTTTTTGAAACCATTAACAGCTTTATTGAATTCGTAAAACATCGTATTTCCTTTCATTACAAAGCTTGTATAGAACCAATTGTACTATAGACAGATGGAGGACTAGATGTTTGATATATTGTACACAGGAATGACGAGTAATATCGAGTACAAAATATTAACATATTTTTTTAAGTATTTATTTCGAAATATAAGAAATACATTACAAAATATTTCTTAATTTGCATTGTAGAAGTGAAATTTATAATGGATGATAAAAATCTCGAGAAAAATACGATGTATTGTGTAATTTGGGAGCTGTGACACGTCATAGTACTGACGATTTTAGCATCAATTACTTGATTTTAANGGTAGAGTCTGGACTGTACGTTCTCTTTGGAAGTAAGCTTACCTTCCAAATGCAAGTCAATGCGTGTCCGGTTGATACTCAACGTCACGCTTTGTTTTACGGGAGCGGGAAATAAAAACAAAATTATTATAATTGCCTACTATATTAAAGAAATTTAGCTAAACCGGCATTTTATTATTTATTAAAATTAAAATGTATAATTCATCATCAGATTCATCATCATCAGATATTCCAGATCTTATTTGAAATGACTTTAGGATGGAAATGCTTGTCGCGCTGAATATCGTTTACTAAGGCGGCATTTAGTTATTTCTTATAGTTTACCTAGACTGCTATGATTGTTCATCAGATGTTCCAACTCTTCAATTTTAATATGTTGAAAATAGTCATCGCTCAACAACTTTTGTTAAAATGGCATCGCATTATTTCCTATAGTTTAGCTTGGCCATTGTTATGGTTCTACATCAAATGTGCCAGTCTTTAAAATCAAATATAGTTTATATCCTGTTCAGGCCTAATAGCTATACAACAATAATAAAGTTTTATACATAACCATCTAGTTCAGAAGATGTGCGTGTCAAACAAACAGATAAAATCATAAACTCATTTTATTAGTCTTCTTGTACCCCTACATTATTTTTTCGCGAATATAAAAAAAAATGTGTTTATAACAATTTTTTACTGTTTTATTATAGTTAAAGACGATTTCTGTTTTTTGACGTGTTTTGTGATTGTGTGACGATTCTTTTAACAAGATCTGACGATCTTGTTAAAAGTTTATTCAAAATATAAAAATATTAGTTGCATTAAAAATTTTTGTTTGAAAATAAATAAAATGTAAAATGAGGAAAATCGTGGCGCATCGGAGGAAATTCGCTCTGGTGACGAGGCAAAGCGCTGCGTTAAGTTCCGCCACTCGTGTTGAGACGCCTAATATGCTTCCAAAGTTCAGCGGAAGGTGGGAAGTGAAGTGTATACTTAACACTAGGCTCCCACTGCCTCACATGCCTGAAGCCTAAAAAAATACTAGTACATTTTGATGAAATATAGTAAAAACACTGACAACAATTTTATTAACTATTTTAACTTTATTAATTATAAATGATTCTGCATTTGTCAAATTTTTGTTTAAAATTACTTAACTGAATCGTATAGAAACTCAATAATGGTGAGGTAAAATAGCTAGCTTGACATTTTCATTATGCATTATGTTGTTTTTAAAGAAATTTATATCAATAAAAGTCTCTAATTTTTGAAAGAAAGTCTTTTCTTATATTTGAGCCGTAGCACTATGGATAATGGTAGAACAACGGCAGATCAAAATTCATTTTTACTAAAGTCGTCCCTGACGCACTTTTTATTTTTTTTTAAATAGTATAATAGTGGACCTTTAATGTAATGAATTATTTTTTCGTGAATTACATTTGGAATATATTTTTTTTTATTGTGAGAAATTGTAATACGTAAGAATGTCTATTTCAGGTTGTTCGCATCGATATTTTAAACTTAATTTCCTTTAAAAAAATGTGCAAATAGGTATAAAATGTTATATATTTGCACATTTTTTTAAAGAAATTAAGTATAAAATATCGAAGTGAACAACCTGAAATAGACATTCTTACGTATTACAATTTCTCACAATAAAAAAAAATGTATTCCAAATGTAATTCACGAAAAAATAATTCATTACATTAAAGGTCCACTATTATACTATTAAAAAAAAATAAAAAGTGCGTCAGGGACGACTTTAGTAAAAATGAATTTTGATCTGCCGTTGTTCTACCATTATCCATAGTGCG
>JAAIXJ010000391.1:64266-142136 GCA_013403705.1 Heliconius hermathena
TATACATTCATTTCTAATATTATTCTACTTGTAAATCAATTTTTGTAAATTTTATATTTTATTAACTAAAGTATGTGTTATAATAACTATTAATTTCTTACTCAAATAGATAACAGCTTAAGAAACATTGTTTATTAATAAACTAATTTAATAATACATTTTTATTACTACTATAAGTAGTGTGGACTAAGGAAATTAAATATTTTTTTTTTCATTATTTTTTTAATATATATCTCCAATAAAAGTATAATATCTGAACTTTACCTAAAGCGTTATTTTATACTTTATGCTTGTGCAAAAATTCAATTGTTTATCTTAACAAATAAAAAAGTTATCGATTTTTGATCTGATACAGACCTCGATTGCCCATAGTGCGTAGGTGTCTTAGTAATTTCTATTTGAATTATTGTTTTGTAAGAATATTGTTAGTTCTTTTCAGTTTCCTAACATTGGGAATGTGTTAGATATTCGAAGAGCTTTATGCTTGATATCCTAAGTATGTAACTTTCCACAGTTTTTAAAGTAAAACTACCGTACTTTAAAAACATGAAAGTCTCAATTGATAAATCTTTGCTTCGTAACTCTTCGCAAATTATCTATCTTAGGAAACATTTCCTAAGTTTTATATGGTAAGCTTATTTCTGAGTGTTGTTGAAATGTTGAACTATAATATTATAGATATGGATTCTTAATTCTATGGATATTATTCTATGGATATGGTCGCGATTACGCATAACCTTTGATAGATTTCCGGGATACACTATACATATTTATTTATATTTAAACATTTAATCACTGCTTGGATATAAAAATTGGACAAATATAAACTAAAATACAAAAAAAAATAAATCTCGTATAATATAACGTTAATTATATTGAAAATAAAATATGAACAATATATATCTATTGCATGTATTTAGAATATGCTCATCAAGACTTTCGGCTCTATAAAAAATGGTTCTTGTTCACTCCTCATTTTATATGTCGGTGTAGTTCATGAGATCATGAGATTGAAACTATTACAATATGTTGTGAGCTTCGATCACGTAAGAAATTAAATTATTTGGCTCACAATTAAATATGTAGAAAGAATAAAAAAAAGTATTTTTTTAAGTGAAAAAACAAAACGCTAAGGGAAATAAGACACTGCGCGATCCTTTGAGTGTTAGAGAAACTTCTTTATTACCCTTATATTGTTTTTCCATGTGATCTATTTTTGTTTTTATTTGGGCGTTTATGAATAATTAATTACGAACTATGAAGGAGATTTATTGTTAATTGCTGTGAGAGTTACCTGTTGATAAAATGTGAGGCTAATTTAAAGCTACTAATGTAAAAGTGTGGCTACAGAAATATACAGGAAAGTCAGATAAAAGATAAATATCTAAATATTTAAAAATAATAAAACATATCGACGGTCCCTAGGTAAAGTATCGAAAGTGAAAAATTGTTAATTTCTTTCATTGTTGTTTTGAACTACTTCTAAAAATTGTTTTCGATTACATACAAATTTCAAAAACTTTTTTTTTTAATTTTGAAGAAATTTCATTAACATCGATGTCTAGAGATCATCGAATTATGAAAGAATAATATAAATAAAAAAAAATAAAAATAAAATAAAAAATATACAAATGTTCAGCGCTTAAAGCAAATTTCTAGTTATAATTTAAGACGGACGTGCATGCAATGTTGATAATATATTTTTTGAGTTATTGCAATTAATTGCACTGGGGTGAGACTCGTGTGCATTAAAATCCAATTCCTTAGTTTTTCTTTACTGTTAGAAATAACGAGTGACGACGAGTCTAGGTCTAGAATCTAGGATTTCATTCTATTATAGATAAATCGTAAATTCTAATATATTAATTTCGTTTTGATATAATTTGTATTGAATTTCTTTTACACAATTACATTAGATCGTACGAATAAAATATATAGAAATAGTCTATTAATTAATATGCTATTTCAATAAGATCCAAGATAATAAGATATTGTGTGGTAGAGTCACGTCGCCAGCAATGGCAACACGCATGGGCTGACTCGACCGGATCATTTCCTCCCCCGGCATTTAATACCGGCGTGAAGTAGTGGCTTTATGCCACTGCGTTTCACATCAGGTAATGCCGGGCTCCGGCGCCCAATCCACCTTATAGGCAGGCAACGCACCTGTAGCTCCTCTGGTGTTGCACGGGGTCGTGGGCGGCGGTAATCACTTACCATCAGGTGACCCGAACGCTCGTTTGCCTTGTCTTTTCCATAAAAAAAAAAGATCAGGTCCATCACAAATTATTATTTGTGCTTAAATTGTGCTATCGATTGCCAATAAGCGCGTCAACTTCGTCCATTTATATACACTACACAAGTCTCGATAAAATTGTATGACGGTTTCTATTATTATCTTTTCTATAAACCGTTAGCTTGGTTCAAAACAATGTATAAATTATTATGTGAAGGTTAGTACGAGTTCATTTCTTCTCTCTTTATTTTATTCGATACTTTAAAAGTCTTAAGTTATTCTGTGTGTGTTTCGAAGGTGACTTATGTGTGTCTAACATGTGTTTTTATGTCCAACAGCGCCTGTTTTGGGCAACCACGTATGCTCGATGGTTTGTCGCATAAGACGTTACAGGGGGCTCTCTTCAGGGTTTGGAGTGAAAGATAGAATGGTTACGTTCATGCCTTTCATGCTGAAATTTTACTTTAAGAACATCAACGATGAAGAGGGGCATGTGATCTATCTAGTTATACAGGCCACGCCGTTTTTTTCCGCTTTCAAATGTAAGTATTTATATTTTAGTATATAATAATGATTGTAAATTGATAGCTTTATTTTTTATGTATTAATTTATTTAAACACTAAAAATATTATGAATATGTAAAATAAAGCTGTGTGGGGGAACTTTGATCGTGAATTTTGTTGCAAATCCACTTTTAGTATAATTTTTTTACGCGAAATTCAAACTTTTGTATATTACAATGGTGACTAAGTTTTTTGTGTATTTTATGTGCACGTGTTTCTTATATTTTACTGTAGCTCAACTACGAAGCCTATAAAGTGAAAAACATGGATTAAGTGACACGCACGTGTCTATTCACGTTTATCCGCAGCTGCCGATACGATCCCACCCACTTCTGTTGACTTGCCCTTTCCTTAATTCGTAGTCTATATTAAATTCTTTATATAAATGTTGCACACGTTTATGAGCATGACGTATACAGTATATTGGTTTTATTAGATTCACGCTGTAGTCCGCACACTGCAGGATAGGCATAGGGAACCTGGGAACCTGGTGTCTGTTCCCTATTAAGACACTTCCGTTTCCCACTTTCCTACGGATTCTTGGAGTTTTGCGTGTTGAGTGGAGGAACTTAACGCAGCGCTCGACGGGGAATGAAAATTTGTTATTAAATAACATAACCCAAAGCTCCTTTACCCTTAAATTACTCAAAAAAAATTATAGGAAAACATAGATAAGACAATAGAACCAGAGTAAAATATGAAGAGTTATGTTACATAAGAACATATTTTATATATTTTAGATCACTTCAACAGAATATAGTTTTTTTAATTCCCTAAAATCAATTTAGATAGGGGGGGGGGGGGGGGGNGGGGGGGGGGGGGAGTTCGGGAGAGTTGACCCCTTTTTTTACTGTAACCGGCATAAAATGAAACTAATAAAATCGTTATTTTAGTTAGTTAGTTTAGTTAGTTAGTTTTATTATTGCATAAACTAAAAAAGTATACAAGGTAAAGGTAAATAGGGACTTATTTATATAATCAAAGTTACTTTTATTCCATTAATTTGAGCTGTAGGTATCTTTTTTTTATAAATGCGTGAAATGTACCTAACTCATAAGAGATTTGAGCATAGTGGAAGAGTTGACCATATGTATTTGTAAAGGGAAAATAATAATAAATATGTTGTAAATTTTGAATATTTTTATTAGAATATGAAAAAAATATTATTGTGTAGTATGTGTAGAATATGAAAAAAATATTATTGTGTATATTATTGTGTAGATGTATTAATAAACAACATTAAACATAAAAACTTTCTAACAAAACATATACATTTTTGCCAAATATAATAAGAAAAACAAATTACACTCTAAAAAGCATCTCCGGTAATAATAATCAATCTTTAATATTCCTCATATTTAACATTGAAAACAAATTATTTATTAATATTTTTGCCTTTTCCGACTTTAAAACAAAGTTATAATAAACATTTTTTTATCAGGTATTCTACAATGACACGTAAAAAAAATCAAATATACTAAACTATTAAAATTTCAAATATATCATATGATGATAACGAACTAATGATGTCATCATCAGTTTCTGTTTGTAATGATTTATTAAAAATGACCAGTTCTTACTTAGTCTTCATCACGAACGTATCTTAAATTTTCAAAAATATCACCATTTTTTTTTGTTAAAACTGGTAACTCTTGACAAACTAGTTGCTTCGCAGACTTATCGGGATTTCACGAAGAAATCCGTCGGAACCCGTCTTTTTCAGCTGAATTATTGTTTGCTCAACTATCACATTTTTTATTGTTTGCTAAAGCATATTCGAAAACTAATTTCATTGCTTGTATCCGATTTAGACCATAATTGATTTTACTACAAGTCAATAAATATTCGTAGAGAGAGTAAAAATTTGAGAAGCTTTGTATTTATCTTTATCGTCAAACGCTTACAATATCGCCATATTTTTAGTGTATCGGCGTAAAGTGGTTCTGTCGATGTCATATTTTACCACAGTTTTTCTTAAAGATTTTACCAGATTTCACTTCTCGAATAACATTTTCTAATTCTTGTTTGGTGACTTTTTTGCGGTAAGCACCCATCTTTGCGTTGTATAGAAGCGGTAAAGTACCTGAAAGTATTATAAAATACTAAATTTTCTGCCAAATATTTCCGAGGGACTGTTAACCACTGAGCATGTGTTCCACACCCATCATGGATCAAACCTCCCTAATCTGACCTTCTTCACTTTACTACGAACTGATCCAAAAAGGTTAAATTTTTACGTTAAATCACAATATAATCCTAAAACTATATGAATTCAGTAACCTAAATGATTAGAAAAAAAATGATTAGAATATTATAAAAAACGTATTTGTTTCGTTCACTGTCAAATCGGCGTAATGGCAGCCAATATGGCGTCGCGTATGTGTCGAGCAACGAAAGAATTTGTAGTAACTTATAGACGAACTATATGGCATTCAATTTTAAATGATTTAATCGAAGTGCATATCTCCCCCATGGGCAAGTGTCCCGTACTCCCCCTACACAATATAAGATTTATTTAATTTCATACAATATTATCCAACTTTTAGCGCCAAACGAAGCGATAACAAACGCTGTACCGTTCGTAATAAGACATTCTTCAAGTGGTAGCCTGGAATATATAGATCCTGAGTCAGTACCTTATCTCGGCTACTTGCCCCAGGACATCGTGGAGAAGGATGCCTTGCAATTGTATCATCCAGCGGATTTGGTCTACTTACGACAAGTATACGAGACGATTGTCAAGGAAGGTGTTGTGTCGAGGTCGAAACCTTACAGGTATGTATTATTTACATAGATTATATTAAATTATATTTTAATTGTTTTTATTGCCCCGATCTGGATCTGGGCAGTCTCGAAAATATATTTTATTTGATATTAGATTTTTTGAATGAACCTATTAGATTTGCTTAGCCAAAAGTGTAAATTGCTAAATCCGCCAAGAAAAAAAAATGCAAAATTGACCTTTATTTTATTTGTTATCAAATTATATATAATTTTTCTATTCCTTATAATCTGCTTGTTATGCTGTTAACAGACTTTCTAAGCCAACGATATTATTTATTTGAGGCCGTCGTTGCTGTTGGACAGCGACTTTAAAAACGATGGCCGTTGTTCGATCCCCACTCGGTGGAAACTTTAAATTATTTATTTATTTAATACTTTAATTACACCAACCTAAATATAAACAAATTGTAGAAAAACTAACCAAAAATATGGTGTAAAAGCAGTTATTTTTATTTCCCAGCTTGAGTGGACGAAGCGCGACGTTGACTGAATATAAATGTCTTGTAAATTAGGCAAGATAACGAAATAACCGAACTCATTTAAGTTCGGTTATTCCCCCTGTCTATCGTACAATGCGGGAAAATGCGTGCTTCTGTATATATTTTTTTAAATTGATATAAGTATTAAAATGCTATCACTTATAAAAATGTATGTCTACGAAAATAAAAAAGTAGATAACCGAATGATTTTACTATATGGTAACTATCAGAAAATGGTGACGAAATTATAGATTGATTAATTAACAGCGTTAATTGGCCTCTAACACATTTTTTTAATTTGTTATGGAATAGATAGATAGATATACAAAATTCTTTGTTGCATATACAAACTAAGTACAATAAAAAAAGAATCGATAATTGTAGAAATATAACTAGCATGAAAAGTAGAAATATAACGAGCTTATCATTATTAGTGTTATTACATATTTTCGTTTAAAATATAAAAAAGAAAAATTAAAAGATATTAAGGTGGAAAGATTTTGAATGCGATGGTTGCGAATTCGGTTCCCGCTTAAGAATTAATAAAAGAATCGCTTTGGTAAAAAGACAGTGCGAATTTAGTTCCGTCTGTCAGCATGCAATGTCTCGTTGGAAACGGAGTGTTTCATCACTAGGTTTGCGTACAATTTAAATAGTCTTAAAAGATTGTAATAAATACATTTATTTACAGGATGATGGCTCAAAATGGACATTATTTAAAATTAGAAACTGAGTGGTCATCATTTATCAATCCTTGGTCAAAAAAGCTGGAATTCGTCATAGGAAAACATTTTATAACTGAGGTAAGTGACGTTAATAATAATATCAGATTAGTATAACATTTTTTAAATTTATTTTATTGAAACTATTCGATTTTTATCATAATATATTAATTCCAATATCGCATTTGTCTTGAATCCATACAATAGTCGTGATATCAAATCCTACCCGCCTAAAATTTTTCAAATTCCTGATGAAATAAAGCTACAATATATTTCTATTTTTAGGGGCCATTAAACCCTGACGTATTCCAGTCACCTGATCCTGAGAACAATTTAAAACTGTCAGAAGAAGAGAAAAACATGGCGCAAACTCTGAGACAAAACATAACCAGGATTATGAATGAGGTAAGTTGTTTGTTGTTGTCAATATTTTCATACAATTTTCATGAAATGTATAAAATTTTGACATTTTTAAAGTGTTATTCCACACTTACGAAAGCAAAAAGATTATAATAAGTTATATTTTTTTAGCTTAACGCTGTATCCCGCATATAGCATATACAGAATGTTTTTGTCATCACCACTTTAAATGAAACCACAGTTTTAACTACTCTATAAAAACCTAATACAATTAAAAAAAAGAGATTTTACCAAAATTTAAAGTGATTTTTTCAAATAAAGTAATTAATAAAATTATCGCAACACAGACAAACCTATCAAAGCAATAACGCCGCACACGCCTCATTCACGAAATCGAGTCGTAGGCAATTGCGGGGATGTTGAATTGCATAAAATAGAACGAGATATCCCTTTCTCGTTCTAGTATGTTTTTTGAGAATGTTTGCGAATCTTGATTATTTTTTTTAGGTATGTGTCTGAAATATTTTATTCTATATGATGCTTTCGTAAAAGGAGCGCAGTCGATTCCATCCTATATATTATACTACTATGTTAAATTGTAACATAATACTATTTAGTGGTACTTAAACTAATGACTTCCTCTTATTTCATTAAAAATGATTATTGTTAAAATATTTAATTGCAAGAAATGATTATCGTTCGTGGCTCACATTTTATAGAATGTTTAGATTAAAAACATCCTTACTATTGATGACTCCACAAAAGATTGCATTCGCTTAAATCTTTTAGTTGCATATATGAAACCGGGCCTCTTAAACGCATCTTATCAAAGATATTATTTTAAAATGTTGTTCGGAAAATTTAAGCATTATGTCTGTATTGGTGTTATTTTTTTAAATTAAAATTTATGAAGCCATCCTAGCGTAACGGGCACAGCGTCTCACGGGGTCAGCGTGATAGCCGTGGGCTAAACTTCCGCTCGTGGAATGAATTATTTTAATTTCTTGCTCTAGTAAGAAGGCAAAGAGCGGCGTTGAGTTCCGACATTTAAAAGAAAATGTCTTCAAAATTGGGCGGTGCTTGGGAAACGGATTGTTTTAACACTAGAATCCCTCTATCTATCCCGTTATATGGGGGATACAGCGTGACGCTAAAAAAAGATTTTACGTCAAAGACTTTCTGTATAGAAAAATAAATTAATATATTTATTCTGTAATTCTAGGCTTTAACTAAACCAGCGGAGGCTGCCAAACAACAGATGAGCCAGCGGTGTCAGGATCTCGCTTCCTTCATGGAGACATTAATGGAGGACACGCCTAAAGGAGACGAAGAACTTAGATTGGAAATTCATGATCCTGATCACAGTTGTTACGTAAGTAATCTTTTATCCTGCCGTTTGCCATTTTTTTGTGTAATTACTCATTTGTAATGTCCTATGTTTTCAAAAAAGTTGTTACTTAACCCTTTCCTAGCGAACATACGAAAAATTATTAAAAATAAAGTTTTTATGATTTTATATGGGTAAGGGAAAATAAAGAAAACTAATTTATTTTATTCAATTTTTTTTATTATACCTAAGTACTATTTCTATAACCTAGATAAGTACCGTCAGGGACTTTGGGTCACAAAATGACTAATAAAATAGGAACATTTAGTACTTCTTTTAGGCTCAAATTAACAATAAATTTAAAAGTATTTAAAGATTAGCATCATGGTATTCTGCAAAACAATTCTTTTTTTCATTAATGCACAAAAATATATTGCAGTGTGTGTGTGTGTGTTTTTAGATGGCCCAGGGCTAGATATATAGTCTCTTGATGAGAGACTATGAATAATATATGTATTTATAAACGTAATATCTAGAATACCCCAAAACAACCTATGCCACCATTTTGGGAACTTCCTATCCACACAGTAAAGTGCTCTCAATCTATATGCCCTGTCAACTAACTCTACTACTACAACTCTTACATGGGGGGGGGGGGGGGGCACCTATGTAAGAGTTATAGTCTTTGATGGCCTTTGGACACGTGACTTTAGATTTAGATCCATTTTTTTCATCTTGTATAATTTATCTTAACAATTGGATGGCATTTGCGTATTGTCATCGCAATGGAGGTACCTCAATATTGCTGCAAATCTATTTCTAGGCATAGTTTTATATACCAGGGGATTAATCAAGTCCGGTGCCGATGAATAATGATCAGCCCAGGAAGGTATAGTGTTGTACCCCATATAGAAGTTCATTCCAATAAAGGCCAGCAGTTCTCCTTTTTTGAAATTCAGAATTTTATCTCTTTGAGTTGCATATAAGTTAAACTAATCAAGACTAAAAAAATATTAGTTGCAGTAGTGCATTCAGCAAAATATTCGTCAACTACCCTCGTGTTTGCAGAATATTCTAGTAAACATGTTTCTACGTCATGTTTCTTCCATCTACGATTAGGCTCAATAGTTTTTTTTTCAATTGTTCGTGTACTGACGTAACAGTTTCGTCAGACTGTAAACTATCTGGAACAGTGTTAGGAATAGAATGTACACTTACATCTTGGTCTATTTCCACTAGATTTTTCTGCGTCATGTTTTGTATTAGGTCCAGATTGGCTGAGAATATATTCTTCTAATGAGACCTCAAAGTTTTTATTAAAATTGGTAATTGAGGGTAGTTTGTCTTTGAAATTTTCTTCATCAGACAATTCCACATCTGAAGGTTCGGAACAATCTGGTAGATCTTTCATAAGTGAGGCGTCTATCAAACCCGTAATCTTTGAGATGTTCATTATAAATTTATGTAATATAAGAAAAACAAATATTATAATAATACTCGATTTAATTAACAAAAAAATAACCAAAGTCCCTGACGGTACTTATAATGTACCTTTTCCACTTTACTTTGGTCCAAAACTTTAGAATTATAATCTAAAACCATATTAATTATATAGTTAAAAGTACAATCTAGTATAATAATGTAAAAAATATACACTTACCTCGTTAAATCTATTTTTAAATGTTTTCTAAAAAAAAAGTAATTCGGAGTTCTCAAATCCAAAACAGGTCGTCTAATAATAGAAGTTACAACCAAACGCGTTGATCTTTCGATTGTTGCGGATCTCTTATAGAGAAGCAACTCTTAAGAAGCTAAGCTAGTCTTATTGTTGTTACAGCTTAACGATTTTAACATTAAAGTTTTCATTCAAATTAAAAGATGTGACAATTTCTTAATTTCTTAGTAACTGAGAATTACTAATCTTACATTATATAAGGGTATATTTCAATTAATAAAATGACTTCTTATATTCCAACTTATCAAAAAACCTGTTTAGAATAATGCAATAGTTCCTAAGTTTACATGAAGCTAAACATAATAGCAACAATATGTTTTCGCATTGAAATATATTTCAATAATTTAAATAAACATTTATGATTCCATGAGGCCAGTCGTGGCGCAGCGGCACGAGGTGTGACTGCAAAACCGACTGGTTGTGGGTTCGATCCCCACTCGAGGAGATGAAATATTTACTTAAATTTATATTTCCATTTCTTCGCTCTGGTGTCGAGGTTAAGCGCGGCGTTGAGTTCTGCCNTGCTGTGTGCGGGATACACCGTGAAGCTGATTTGATTTGATTTTTTTGATTTATGATTCCCTCGTGACGTAGTGGCATAGTTTCGAACAAATGCGGCGGCTGTGTTCCCACTCACAACCGTCGCATTTGTGTCATCAGTTTCCACTCAGGGCAATGAATTAATTTCCATTTCTTCGCCTTGCTTACAAGAAAAAGTGCGGCGTTGAGTTCTCCCACTCACTACACCATGTTTCGGAATTTGGTCATTGCTCGTGGAACGGAGTGTCTTAACACAATCCTCTGTTGAATGCGGAATATACAAGTGTGTGTGAAGTGGCAATTATTAGTTAAAACATATCGATCTCATTACTAAAACAAGAAATTAATGCTCCTTTAATTTCAATTAAAATTTTAATGTTAATTTATAATGTTTATTATCTAGCTCTCATGTTATTTGCTTATGTTCGCAGGAACGTGACTCCGTGATGCTCGGCGGTATATCACCTCACCACGACTACAATGACAGCAAATCGAGTACAGAAACGCCGATAAGCTACAATCAGCTTAATTACAACGAGACCTTACAAAGGTAATAAATGATATTCATAAAATAGATATATGTGATAGATGTGATATTTTTAGGTCTTTTATACTTTAGGAAACTTTAGCCTTTCGAACTTGTTATATTAGTAGTAGGCAGAGGAAAGTTATAGTTAATACTGTTTCCTTTAATTTATATATTGTATTGTTAATACTTTTGATCAATTTTCGAGACATTGCGTGTAGAATGGCAAAACTTAACGCTTTATCTTGTTACTGCGACTAAGAAATGAAAATAATTCACTTCCTCATGTGGGTATCGAACTCAGACCATCGCGGACTAAGATGGATATTTTTTTTATATTTGTGCTCATCCCGCACATAGCAGGGTAGGCAGGGGGAACCTGGGAACTCGGTATTGAGATACTCCGAAAAAATCATCGCAAAGTGGTGAACGTCTTAACACCACGTTACTGGTTACTTCTTTTTACGTGAAGCTGAATATTTTTTTAAATTATATTAACTAATTTAATCATTACTCATCAGATACTTTGATAGTCATGAACCTTTTGAAGAATACACAGTGCCGTTGACTGATACGAAAATGGACATGAAAAAGCCTGGAGGTGCTAGTAGGTAGGTACAGCTACATATATTTTATATTTCTTAAAATAAGATAAAAATAATTGTGTTGTTTATATTTATAGTTTATTATTTACATACAAAGGATCATGTATTTAAGTGAATTGTATATAAGAAATTGTTGAATCTAATATTAAGACAATATGTGTTCCGCTTTCATTACAATATTCGAGACATTGCGTATTAAGCGGCGGAAGTTAACGCCACGTATTGTCTTTTTACCAGAGCGAGGAAGTGATAATAATTAATATCCCCAAAACGTCAGACTATGCTATGCTGCTGCGCCACGGCGGCCTTTTTTAATTGATGACATTATAATTTCAGCAATTTCTTATCATCAATGGAATGTAGTTCAGGGGATTATGTCGAAGGTACCAGTATGTCGGACTCCAGCGCTGTTGTCTTAGCAAGTTGTAGTCAAACCAGCATGGACGACTACCATCAAGTTCGGCTAACTGAGTCTTTACTTAGCAAGTTAGTGTATTTATAATTATTATTTATTTTTATTAATATATAATTCTTCTTTATGTGTGTTTGTAACCCTATTCTTCCTAAACGGCTGAACGGAATTGAATGAGATTGTATATATTTGAATGAATGTTGGACCTGATATGCGTGAGTCTCCATGTACTCGACATGTACTGTAATAGACTAGATATACTATACAGAATTCATGGAAGTATTCAAGGAGCTCCTCAATACACGTATTGTGATATGTTTTTTGGCCATGTCTACGGTTAGACGGTGCGGCTCGTCACTTTTTCTGTAAAATTAAATTCTACTTTGCAGTATTTTGTTAGTAAATGCATTTGCTTAATTAAATGTAATTTGTTTTATTCTAATAATTAAGTTTATTATAACAAATAATAGAATAATAACAAATATAGATTATAAGTAGCTGATAAATATGACAGTAACAGTCAACAGATGGAGTGAAATTCTCATTATTGAGTCATTAGTAGTTTTTGGACAGTCTGAAAATTAATAGTTATATCTTAAGTGATGTTGTATTGTATTTGGTATTTTTTTAGTAAAGTACTACTATAATTATACACTAAAGTAGTACAATATTAAATTAAAATAAAACTCGAATAATAATGATAATAATTAAACGCAGGACGCCATATTGCCCTAATGTGATTTTTTTAATGTTGTTTCTGTAAAGAACATGACTACACAGACAAGATTGTAAACAATACACAAAAAAAATATTATTTGAATATATAAGTATTAGAAATTTTTATTTATACATTTTTAGATCTATTTACATAATAAAATACCCAATTAGTAATAATGACATTTGAATTTATATTCTAAAAACATTGGTTTGTTTTGTTTTAGGCATAACGCCGAAATGGAAAAGGAACTAGTGAAAATGCACCGGGAAAATAGATCAAGTAACAAAGGCGATAAATCATCAAACGAAACTAGACAAAAGAAGAAAGAGCATCTCGCAAGATGCAATGCGTTTTATCAGCCTCCAACTGCGGCAGTGTCAACTTTAGAGTCTCAGGTACGGTAAATATTTAATAAGAAATGTTATTTCTAGTTTCTTGGTTGAATTCTCAAATCAAACAAGGAATTTGATAAGTAAAAGGATGAATTTTAAGTTTGTAAATGCGAATTTTATGTATGAGATATTAATTTGAAGCTATAACTACAATGTATGAATTTGTAGTGTAAATCTATGTATGTATATAACATAAACTTCTATATTTTTAGAAGACGTAAGTTAATTTGAACTTATCCGGATTTTAACTAACAACATAAATAACGGTAGTAGTGTAGCAAGCGTATACGACGATCTACGTAGCTTAATAGTAACGTATAGTTTAATGATCAGGGCGCTTGTGTTTTACAAACCCAAGAGTTCCCGCTACGTTCAAATTTTTATATGTTTTCTGAAAATATGTTTCTATCCTTAGTGTAGTGTAAAACTTTAAAACACGTTTAATGTATAAACTTCCTATAAGGTCAAAGTTATTTAATATGTGTTAGATAAGAAATAAGGTGTTAAATTAATTTATTAAATATCATATTTAATTATTAACGAAAATATTGTATTTATGATCAAAATAACAAGGAAAATGTGCATATTTATTTGAAATTGAATTTAATTAAATAATTAAACGTCTTATTGATTTGTTGTTTATTCTAATTATGTATTATTAATTGCATAAATAAATTATGAATTCATATCTGTATTAAGTAAGATCTTCATTCGGGGAAATTAATTATTTTTAATTTCTTCGCTCTGGTAAGAAAATAAAGTGCGTTGAGTTCCGTTACTTAACATGCAAAGTCTTGATTATTTTTCAGTGCAGGTAAAAGGAAAATACGATGTATTATTTATTATATATACTTTCAGCCTCATGGTATGAAGAGAGCTTCAAAGCAGTTAGAAGAAGCAAGTGGTCACAAGCATCGGTGTTCACCTCCACGACTTCGAAGGAGGCAAAGCCCGAATTCAGTTAATGTTTCTCAACCTACAACTGTTTCTCCAACCGGTAAGTTATATTCGTTTTTAAATATATTCAATAAAAATAATTTACGTAAACACTTCAATAAGAAAAATATACAAGAATTTGTTTTTTTTAATGTTATTGTCAGCTTCTACCATTTACCAAGTTTAGTCACATATTTCATAGGTGTGACCTATTTGATTTAATTTCTTTATCAACGAACAAAACGAAGGTTTTCTATTCGACGGAAGATTTTATATATTAATATTAATAACTAAATTCTTATATTAATAAGAAATAAATTAATGACATTAAAACTGTTATTTGTCGGGTGTATGATTTTTGTTTTCAGTGTTTTTAAGTTTTTTTATTTTTTCCATTTAAATATATACCTAAATAGACGTGGCGCAGGGACCAAAGGGTGTGGCGGTTTTGGATTGGATCCCCAATCGGGGAAATGAATTATATTTTATTAATATTTTTTCTTCGCTCTGACACCAAGTCAAAAAAACTCGGTGTTGAATGTCGCCACTCAATAATTCAATGCCTCGAAAAATTCCGCGAAAGTGGAGAACGGAGTGTCTTAACGCTAGGTTCCCTCTGCCTACCCTGCTATATGTGGGATACAGCGTGAAGCTGAATTATTTATCTTATTTATAGTAAATTACATTATATTAAACATTATTTTCAGTGAGTTCACCTTGGGCGGGTACTTCTGTGAGTGGTATGAACACATTCATACTTGGTGTGGGACTACCGCAACAAATGTCAATAATGAGCCCCATGCACATGCCAGGTGAGCAATATATACTTACATGTCGCTAATCTCACGAACTACTGGTTCAATTTGGAAAAAAATCTTTTTATATTCGATAATCAATTTATTGATGAAGGCTATTTTACATTACGTTTATTGTTTCAAGTTACCTCGGGCTTTTAGAATGTCTTGCGTCATACATAACGCTTAAGTATTTCCATTTAACGGCGGTGGCAAAGTCGGGCGTAAAAGTAAATATAAATTAGTGCAATTTATATTTGCTTTTACCCCCGACTAACTAATCCTAAAACGACTAACTAATCCTAAAAGAAAATATATATAATGGTAACCCAATTGGATATTTATTTAGTGAATATAATAAATTAATAGTGGCGCAGGGGCACAAAGCGTGACTGTAAAATCGACTGGTTGTGGGTTCGATCCCCACTTGAGGAGACAAATATTAATTTAAATGTATATTTCCATTTGTTCTCTAGTGGCGAGGCAAAGCGCGGCGTTGAGTCCCGCCACTCAACCCGCAATGCCTCCGGAATTCGGCGCAAAGTAGGGAACGCACTGTCATAACACTAGGTCTCCTCTGTCTAACCTGCTGTGGACTTGGACATTTTTATTAAAAAAGTAATTTAAAATAAATTAACTCATTACAGGGATGTTCCCAATGTACTATTCTCCAGCGGTTACCCGACCTCTATCTACAACGGAGGCCAGCAGTGGCAACGTCAATACATCACAATTCCAAGGATTTGCCCGTAAGTCCAATAATATTAGAAAAAATACTAAAATATCAATTCTAATTTTTTTTTCACTTTTTAGCTTGTGTTAAGACATTTAGTTCACGTATTGCCCAAATTACGAGATATTGAATGGCGGAACACAATATTGCACTTTGTCTTGTCACCAGAGCAATGAAATGAAAATAATTCACTATCCCGAGTAGGCATCGAACCCATAACATCTGATATTGTAGTGTGTAATAATAATTATGTAAATAAGTAAGTCTTAGTGGTTTTTTTTTGTATAATGCATTATACAATTTTTTTTTGTCTATTTATTTTTTTATGTTTATTTATTGTGGTATTTTTTTTATAAAAAAAATATGTGTTATAAATGTTTGGTTATATGCTTAATTATTAAATGGTTTAAAATGCTTAAAAATGCTATGCTTTAAAATATATTTATAAAAACTATTATAAAACATAGATTTTGTTTTTCTTATATAAAAATACTCTATAATAAGTATATAAACCAGATATTTTAACTTTAAAAATAATATTTTTAAAAAGTATAAAAATTATAACGTAGCTGACGTAGCTTTTTGCTTTTAACGATTCTCTAAAAGCATTTTTATTATATACCAGATCCTGTCAATTCAAGTGCAAATGGAGGTCAATTTCCACATCTCAGTGAGGGGGGCGGCATGTTTTGTATAAATTCGCCTAGTACTAGCGCTACTAGCAGACCCGCAGTCTCCAATAGTTCTAATACGCACTATCAATCTCAACATCCAAGTATGAATTTTTATTTATATATTTACACATTTTAACTACACTATTATTTATTTACTAACCTGGATTACTATAATAAAAAAAAAATCAAAATCAGCTTCACGCTGTGTTCCGCACACAGCAGGGTAGGCAGACGGCATCTAGTGTTAAGACACTCCGTTCCCCACCTTCTGCCGAATTCGCATTGTTGTTGTTTGTGATATTTGTTGTTTGTTTTCTGTTACTAACCAAAAATCTTTTGTTCTTATCACTACTTCGTACTAAGCGGCAGTTTGTCGGCTCGGCCAGTTAAAATTAAGAACCTGTAACAAATTTCTATTAGAAACGAAAGCTTTCGTTTACGGTTATTTTTTTTATATTGGATATTTGAAATACTGTTACGGACCTCCAGGACGTCCCTATTATAGACATTTATGTTATATCTATTATATTTTTTCAGTGCCCTGCATGATGTTTGGACAGGCTGTCTATGGATCGCCATTTATGTATTCATCGGTTGATCCCCAAGTGTATGCTATGCAACAGAATTTTGTAAATCCTAACATACAAAATTTCCAGCCCCTCGGCCTTTCCGGCAGAAATTACGAAGAAGTGAGTTTTTTAAATATTTTATTTTGTGCATAATATTGTAAAAGGGGCTTGCTTTATATTAACAAACTTGTAACATGTATTACATTTAAAGGAAGAGTTCTGTGAGAGTGAAAACTTATATGTTATTGTCTAAATAAATTTATTTATATAATGTAGTAGTTTAGATGTTATCAATACATTTCAAATCAGAGCTCTTCTTAGATTTTACATTTGATTTTGGCAACAGCTTTCAACAAATTATTACATTGAGCGTTTTTATTTCTAAATAATTTCTATACATAATTAGTTAAGTGTTTTGTAGTTTGTATACGTTTTATTTTGTTTTGTTTGATATATATATTTTTAGATTATAATATGTAAGTTAGTATAACTCGCGGACTTTAGGAATAAGTGAAATCGGTATGCTGGCTTAGCACAATATGATGAACAAGCTAATCATTTAAGGCATAGGATATAAAATGGATTTAAACGTAAATTTACAAGAATTAAGCAATTGATAAGGAGTATATATGTATTTACACAAATAACATTGTCATGTATGATCTCCTAGATAGTAAATAACCAATTGTTTGAATATTATATTATAATATTATTATATTATGATGTAAAAATATGTTTATAAAATATATTTTTTTTATAAAGTTACTTAATAGTAAGCCTAATTTATAGACATTGGAGAAAATTATACAATGAATGGCTTATATATTTTTTTTTATAGAATTAATAGTTTTGAATTCGAAATTATTAATAAATTCATTTTGTTTTCTACTTTATAAAATTGTAAATTTTTTATTACAAAACGTGATGAGCATATCAAATTACAATAATGAAAGTTTATTTTTTTTTAATATAATTTTGAGTGTGAAATAAAATGTCAATTGCAAAATCAGTATCAATATTAAAAGAAAATATATACAAATATATACAGTTCATTTCACATACCGTTAAAAAAGTACTATATATTGCATAAAAGTACCATATCAACGTAGTTTTACTCGACATTTCGTTAATTACCAAGGTGGGATTAGTCTGTGAGTCGATAATAAACTTTGTATATGAGTATAACCGATGTAAAATGGCGGTATTTAACAATAAATATAATATCGACTGGCAGGCAAATGCTACTTACTCTTAATCAACTGGCAATATTTCCTATTGCACTTTTACTAATAAAAGTTACAAAAACATAATTAAGTCATGCACACAAAGTGTATGAATTAATTATGTTTTTAATTTTACACCGTATAAAGCCTACTNCATTTTAATATTTGTGAACATATTATTCTGTAGTGTTAATAGATATAATATACAATTTCTTCACTTTGGTGTTGAGTTCCGCCACTCAACACACATTGCCCCCAGAATTCTAGACTAGGCTCACGCTGTCTACATTCAATGATACAGTGTGAAGCTAAAAAAGAAAATACTTTTAAATAATAATAACATGCCCTAAAACTGAGGCACCCATTACATTACAAAAGCAAAATTGACTCTCACATTACAATTGCCACTATAACGTTGATATTCAGACAAAATGGGTGGAATTTAATACTTTGCTTACAATATCACGTAACATATCAACACACGCCATAATTACATCAAATCTTCGTCAGCTCTGTTAAATAAATGTTAATACAAAAGCTTCATACATTTAAAATATGTTATAAGTCAATCGTATAATGTAAATACATCGCAGGCGTGTAAGCTTACTTTGCCAATGAAAGCTGGCAAATGGTTTACCACGAATACCCGGCGTGAGAAGACTGCTGAATCACAAACAAATGTACAAGATGGGATAAATACATGCGACGTTCGTCATTCTTCTGTTGGCACCTCTAATAGGGTATGGCATTGATGGAAACTTCCGTTTATATGTAGGGTAAACCAAAGCTCGCCCACTGTATTGATAGTGATTGCCCAATTTAAAGAGAAGATAGCGTGGCGCAGTGGCGGATGAGTGGGAATTCCAGAGTAATTAATTATTTATTATTTTCGTTTATCTCGCTCTGGTATCAAGAAAAAGCGCGAATGTCTCGAAAAGTAGAAAAACTCTTGCCAAAATGTATAATACAATAAGAAATGATATATTGGCAACACTTATAAAAATATCGTAATAGTTAACGAACCGTAAATCGCAATTTGTAAAAACGACTTATTGTGGTACTCAAATATAAGGACTTACTTGATAACTTAATGTGTTAGAAGCATATAATATTAAATTTTCGCGTGAATGTCACCAAACTATAACTAGTTTTTAATAGAAATCTATGTTAGATTTTGAATTTTAATGATCATCGTAGTTATGGGCAATCACTGTTCTTTTAAAAATTTATTGTTTTTAAATATATTTTATACTAGTTTCTAAGAAAAAAATAGTAAACATAATAATCCTCATATATTTGTCCTCATACATTTGAAATCCTGAAGTGGGCAATAGCTGTATGGTTTACCCTACTATTATTGTTATATGATAGCTATGCGTACTGTCATCGATAACAATTAATTTAATTGTAATAATAATATTTATAGACCCTATCTTGTACTGGAACATTTAAAGCTTAGAACTTAGACTTGTCTGGACTACAAAGACGCTCCAAGTATTATTAAGTTTTAGTATATTGATTTGATTTTTTTTTTCATATGTTTGTGGTAAATATTTCACGTTCCATCATATTTTCAATCGACATTATTAGGCATATTTGAAATAAAGAGACGTATGACGAGCAGCAGAAAAAAAATATGTCTTAATATTAATGAAATCTAAATAAGTTATTCAAATTAAAATGTGTAAATTGATAATCGATGAAGAATAATCTATATTTCAAACTTCATTACTAAAGTTCGTTCAATACCTTGTAGAGTTCGAGCGGCGACCGTGACTTACAAGGTTTAGTAAGGAATTTTACTTCTGAAATGAGAACTTCATTCAATCATGTTCAGGTTAGAATAAGACAATGGGCTTAAATTTATGTTAGTAAATAGTTTATTTTAGTTGTGTGTTTTTGCTTACTATTTATTTTATGCAATTATGTTACTCTTATAAAGCTTTCAGTAACTTGTATATAATATTTCTAGTAACATGAACAAAAAGATAAACGTGGTTGTTATTTGCACTTAGACATGCTGCTTAAGGTTATGTCAATGAGTATGGCTGGCATGCTGGCTGTTAGGTGATGTTCGTTGATAGAAATTACTTCCAATTTTCCACCATTCTTATATATCATTTAAAAAAAAATATTTGTGGGTCTAAATTATTCGGATTTTCCCAAATTCCATCTATTCAATTCAATTATTCGTATCAGGAGTATAGTAGTGATGGCAGTGAGTACTTTTTATTCAAGTTACAAAACTATGTTAACTTATGATTTTGATATCATAAAATTATTAAATGATTGTTGTAACCCTCCTTGGCCATGGGTAAGTTGATGTTCATACGCTCTCATGTATACATTTTTTTTTAAAGATAAAACAACATTAGACGATATTCACAAGATATATATATCGCACCTACTACCATACTACCCACAAATATATAACAAACGCACATTCAGCTGACCAATTTCTACATGAAGTCAGAACATATAGTACAAGTAAATATGGTTTATTATAAATTATTATATTTAACGTTAATAGATTCGACATTTTTCCATTGTAGTCCACAGATAATCACTAAAAAATAACCATTTTAATAGTATATTGTTGTTATGAATGAAACAACTCTTGATACTTAAATAGAAGATAAGGCATGCACTATTGCCTTCATTGGACGAGCTTTTCAAAAAAAGTGAATTTTATTTTGTAATTACACTTTCTTATATTTAAATTAATGTTGTTTTCGGCTTTTGCTTGTTGTATTATTTCTGTTTTTTTTTTCAAATAGTGAAAATTAAATTATCATTTTCAATATTCGTTGTTGTTTATTAAATAATATAAATAAGTGATAATTAGAATTGCATATTATGTGTTACGTATTAGTTTATTAGCATAGTATATTTGCAATAAAGGTAAAAAAAATATTACTTGATAATTTTTAGAGGGTATTGTTATAGTATATTGTACTGGGTGTCTTTCGACGTTTTACAATTAATTGGTTGTGCAGTTTTAAAAGCTAATCTGTCTTTACATTCAACCGCAGTTTTTGGACCTAGAACTATCAGCTCATTACGCGCAAATTGAACGAATGAAGATCGCTTTGTCAATACCTATCTTTCATTTTGTATTCGGTCATTTCAGATTCTGCTCAGTATCTGTTAGTCGGTACGTAGTCCTATTCATATTTATTTTTAATCGGTTGTATATATATATATACAAAATATACTCATTTTCCGTTAAAAATGATAGTAATCCGTTTAAGACATAAAACCTAGCGTTATCTTCTGAAGATTTGTGTTAGTTTCTACTAAATTACTGGTAATCACCTTTGTTACTATATAGAAATAATAATATTTTGCCATCAGTGCACTGAGCGACCACTTCAAGATCAATTGAAAAGGAAAAGCCACCGTGGCAATAGTGATGGCACTATCGAAAAGACTGATGAGGAGTCGAGCTACTCTTCTTTCTATTCGTCATTTTTCAAAACTGAATCTGGAAGTACTGAAGAGAGTGATGTGAGAAATACAAATAGAGAAGATGGAATGGTACGTACACACTCACAGCATTTCTTTTGTAGGAAACTACATTGACACTGAAGTCTTCGTGGTGGCTTTATCTGACTGTATATATTGACAAACTGGATTCTTCAAATTAATATGCCTGCACGTCACGGAATTTTGGATAGATGTACGATAGCAGTTACAAGAGAAAACATATAAGGAATGGTACTGTTAATAACGCTTGTATAATTTAAAGTTTTTATAAAATTCCGTTTTTCAACAGTTGTGGCAGAAGAAAAGGCGAATGGGTGATACCACACTAATGTCAAACATTGATACGGGCAGCACAAATGATCCACATCCTGCGAAAGTCACCAGAATGGAACAAGTAAGTCGATTGCAATATTTTAAATATTTTTAAACGATGAAGGATTTCTTTGGCAATTTGTGAATTGTGAGCATTACCAACTATTAAATAAGTTATAATACTATAAATAGTACTAATCAGAAATTTATTTTGCAGGTTTGTCTCACATCAGAACTTATTTACAAATATCAAATTCTCACAAAGAATATGGAGGAGGTGTTAATACGTGATAAGGAAAAATTACAAAACTTTGAACAAGTTAGTGCCATTATTATTGATGATAACCAAACATTAAGATATGATTAAAACATATTCGTTTCGATAGAATTTATTATAAGACACTTACCAGCGACAGTCGCGGCTTCTATTCCCACTTCGAAGAGTAACGATATTTTTACTTTCTCGGTCTTGTTATAAGACAACATGCAGCAAAGTCTAGAAAGTTCTCTATCTGTGTGTATCACCAACCCCTCTCTATGTGAGGGGATACAGCGTAAAGCTATAAAATGTGTACCTATACTAAAATTTTTATTTTTGTTACTTTCAGCCTTCAATGGTGAACGAGCAGCTGGGACAACTTTATCTAGACTTACAATTAGAGGGCGTCGCCGCAAGGCTTACACTAGAAGAAGGCATTACGAGCTCTAGCAGTTCTGGTGAAGAGACCCCAGCTAAATCTTCAAAGGTATATATTTATACCATAGATAAATGACATCACATATTAACATAGACGGATGGACGATTTATAATATATGACTCCAAAAATTATGTGTCCTTATATATTATACTGGAAGACTACAAATACCTTTCCAGTTTATTTAAGACATTTCATATCATAATTGAATTGTAATAATTCTTATAATTTTAATTTTTATTATTATAAATTCTTACTATAATATAAAGAAAATATCAGAGTACAAATATTTCTAAAAAAATATTGTTATTATTATTAAAGCAGACCCACCACAGAAATCGATGGGAGGGTTGAAAAGCAATCTTGGGAACAGGAAAAAGTTTCTAAACTTAACTAAAACGTTATAAACGTAACTTTTCTGATGAATACGGCGGCTGAGTCATGCAAACGATGTTTCAATGTCTAAATAACCTTGTCACAAGTGTCTCACATTAGGAAAGAACATCGTTTTATTTAAAATTTTCGAAAAAAAAACCCCATGACATGAGCTAACCAATATGCCGACAGTCAACATTTTTTTTCAAATTCACTTTGCCAACCTTTTCATTGGTTGCTGATGTGCTAGGGCATCCAGGGCGAGCGTCGTCATTCGTATCTTAACCTTCTGTGAAACATTTTTATGAGTCTAGAGTACACGGCACAACGTGAGGTGTGTCATTTTCAACATTGTTTTTTAACAATTAATTCCACTTTTTTACACAAAATTTGTTGCAATTTCTTTTATCAGTTTTTGTCGACAGCAGAAATTCGCCGATTACGCCTAACACTTTTCTTATTTATTATGCCTGTCACGAACATACGAAATATGATATATGACACGTATTCGAGACGAGTGTACCGACCTATACAAAAAGAAAAATAATAATCGAAAATAGAATGTACGTAGCCGACGAAATTTAACAGTCCACCTAATTTTTTTAAAACACCTCTTTAAAACAGTATATATCTTACAAACTATATATTTTTAGTTCCATATTAATATTATAAGTTATTTTTTATAACTTTGTTGTAGAATAAAAACAATTAAAAATGCCGCTACTCTTCTACACCATATAAAAAAATAGCTTAATATGAATTATTTGGTGTAACATGGCGAAATTTGTATATTTTAATTTTAATTGAATATTATAGTAGACTCCTTCAAAGATTGTAACTAGTGTTTTGGTACCATGCGTATCGGGTGTAATGCAATCGACGGTGGTTTATACGTAGAAGAACTCAGTATCTGTCTGTTTCAACCCCCTTTATGTTCAGCGATTTTCAATGGTTCAGCAGAAATTAGGATTTTTTGGAAAAACTCATATTCTTGAAAAAAATTAGCAAATGCAGCCCTACTGTTGAACTTGTGAACTTGTGTGATTTTTTCCCCAATGTAGCCCAAATTTTAACTATTGATTTATACATCACAATAAAAAATATTTTTTTTAATCTGTTTATTATTCATATGTATTTGCAATTTTTATGTACTAAAAATTTACTTGCGAACTATATTTACTACAACCCCTGAAACTTAATATCAACCACCACCAAGAGATACCTTTAAAATATCAAAATATGTGTATTCTACAAACATCCTTTGACTATACTTGTTTGGTGAAAAATGCCAACTTCTCGGTAAAATACCTAAAGAAATCGATTTAAAGGTAATCAATTTTCATGATGAGAAAATGTATAAACCGTTATAAGTTATAAATTATTATATGATACGAAAGGTTTATTACTAGGCTGTGTTTCGGAATAAAATCACGGTCGCAGGTCCAATTTTCTTCAAGAATTTGATTTTTTCCAAAAAATCACAAATACTACACACCTAAATACCTGCTGACCACTGAAAATCGCTAAACATATATGAGAGGGTAAAACGTATAGGTAATGAGGTCCCCTACCCATAGACTACCCTCCATCCGTCGATCGCGTTACACTCTGTATATGTAAAAGGTTGAGCTTTTGCTATTATTATTGAGCAATATACAAATTAAATAATTTGTTCAGAAATTAATCGAATGATATTAATATTAAAGCAGATCCGGCGTCGAAAACGAGAATACAGCAAACTGGTGATGATATATGAAGAAGATGCACCATTGCCGCCACCAGAGGACGCTGGGAGCTCCTCCAGATCGTAGTACTTGCGTACAACTTATATCTTTTCCGTTTACAGTGTGTGCAAAAATAAATATAATGATCATTTATATTAAGACAAGGACAGAATACGCTATCACTTATATCCATACATAGTATACAGATATAAACGTATAATGGTAGTTTAAATAAAAAAGAACAAAAGTCGCTCGAACTCCTCTACGTTGCAGAACGTGCATCACAACTCACATACGTTTTTACGACTATGTCTACACTCTTTATACGGAGTGTCCAAAAATATATATTTAATTATTTATACAAAAAATAAGAAAACAATTATTTATATGTGCGGTAGAAACTTTTATAAACATTCGTAGGTGTCAAGTGAATAAAGTTTTGAATGTATGTGATAGTGCAGTGTTATAAATAATAAAACTAAAATCCTAAAAGAATAGTACCTATTCTGTTAGGCTGACGTGGCACAGCGTGTGACTGTAAAGGCGATGGTTTTAGGTTTGATTTCCACTTTGGGGGGAACGAAATATCGCTGTGGCAACAATAAAAAACTCGGCATTGAGTTCCACCACTCTCTGTTCCACGTCTCAAAAAATTAGTGGAGCGTAGGGAACGAAATGTGTCAATACTAGGTTTTCTATCTGGACTGCTATTTGCGGGATAGTGTTATTTACACTACATATTTTTAAGGGATGTAATTTTTTTATGCTTCTGATTTTTACTCTTTGCGCAATGGATACATATTATGTGATACATAATATATTAGCAATTTTTATAATATAAGTATAAATGTCTCTGTTAAATGTCTTTATATATGTCTATAGTTTTTATTTTAACTTGTGATAGCTATAGTTTTATGTTTCATATTTTTAAATGAAAATTGAAATCTGTTTTCCTCGCAATATTTAAACAACACAATTGATATGTATTATATTTTTTTTTAAAAAATCACTAATTAGAAAACTTTATATTAATATTAAATGTTAACTTTAACATGAAATGAAACTATTTTTTTTAAATATATTTCCATATTTAATAAAAAAAGTTTCATATGATAGAATTTGTTATATTTTTTTACATATATTTTTTATTGGTTATGGAATACCTCTATATATTATATTATAAAGATTTCAAGTTCGAGTCCATCAAAATAGTTAATTAGGTACTGTATTTAAGGAGATTGTTTTTTTCAATTAAATTTATATTAAATTCTTGTTTTTGTTAGACATAATAAGCATTATGATTGTATTTAGTAAGAAATATATTATATAAGCAATTCTATTGAGAGATTTTTGTTGTTACGCACACATATGCATTGACTTGGCATTTATATTTTAATTGTGGGAGTCTTTAAATAATTATTATTAAATAAATTAGTTATTTTTTTATAAAAAAAATCAAGAATATATTTGTATTATAGTTACCAAATTGTTTATAAATTTTAAAGAGACGATTTTTATTATTTTACTAGGACATTGATGTCTGATAGTTTATTTGCTTAATTAATTATACACATCATTGTATAATTAATTAAGCAAATAAACTATTTTGAAAATGTATTTTTTTATATATTGACCTAAATTGTACTTGAAGTCTGTACATATATATATATATATATATATATATATATATATATATATATATATATATATATATATATATATATATATATATATATATATATATATATATATATATATATATATATATATATATATATATATATATATATATATATATATATATATATATATATATATATATATATATATATATATATATATATATATATATATATATATATATATATATATATATATATATATATATATATATATATATATATATATATATATATATATATATATATATATATATATATATATATATATATATATATATATATATATATATATATATATATATATATATATATATATATATATATATATATATATATATATATATATATATATATATATATATATATATATATATATATATATATATATATATATATATATATATATATATATATATATATATATATATATATATATATATATATATATATATATATATATATATATATATATATATATATATATATATATATATATATATATATATATATATATATATATATATATATATATATATATATATATATATATATATATATATATATATATATATATATATATATATATATATATATATATATATATATATATATATATATATATATATATATATATATATATATATATATATATATATATATATATATATATATATATATATATATATATATATATATATATATATATATATATATATATATATATATATATATATATATATATATATATATATATATATATATATATATATATATATATATATATATATATATATATATATATATATATATATATATATATATATATATATATATATATATATATATATATATATATATATATATATATATATATATATATATATATATATATATATATATATATATATATATATATATATATATATATATATATATATATATATATATATATATATATATATATATATATATATATATATATATATATATATATATATATATATATATATATATATATATATATATATATATATATATATATATATATATATATATATATATATATATATATATATATATATATATATATATATATATATATATATATATATATATATATATATATATATATATATATATATATATATATATATATATATATATATATATATATATATATATATATATATATATATATATATATATATATATATATATATATATATATATATATATATATATATATATATATATATATATATATATATATATATATATATATATATATATATATATATATATATATATATATATATATATATATATATATATATATATATATATATATATATATATATATATATATATATATATATATATATATATATATATATATATATATATATATATATATATATATATATATATATATATNGCGACTGAGTGGCAATTCTAATTTATTGTCGTCCTGTGATCTGAGGTTAAGAGAGTGGTTGGATCCAAGGAAAGTGAACTTAGTTTTAAGATAATTTGGAGTGTAAGGATGGAAGAGGATAGTGTAAAGGAGCGCGAGGATGTGCAGATTACGTCGCTGCCTGATGGTATGCCATTTAAGTTGGAGCCTATACTCATTTCCTGATCCTGCATTTTTTAAAATATATTACAAAACTGCGAAATGGTGGTTTTATTACATCAGTTACATCCATTATTTAATAAAAACATGAACTTATGTTATCTAGATTAATAAGAAGAATAGTTATAACTTTTTTGAATGGTTTTTTGAGTGTCTAATTTATCCATTTGATGGATGGATGGACAAAATTCAGATTTTCTTGTATACTGATATATTTTAAAAGGTTTATGTGAATATCTGTGAATCTTATGAGAGCACTAATAAAACGAAAACACTCTCGCAATGTGCTTTAAATTTTAAGATATAGTGAAAAATATCACTCGTATCTGTTATAGTTGCCCAGATTGACTGTAATGTTAACGAAATTTGATACTATCTATAAGAACTGCTATTGTACAATGGAGAGCTTGAATTAAAAAAAACATATTATAATGATAATGATAAGAATAATAAATGCGATAAAACACCGTAACCATAGCTTATCAGTGCCAAGAAATGTTAAAGAGTTATGGGAATACTGAAGAAAAAAGAGCCTTACGAGCGTACGTTGTGTCATATCAACGATGTACCTACTTATTGCATAGAAATATCTATTTACTTTTTGTAAAAACGATAAAAATGTTTCATTTAATGTGAGGCACTTACAATGTGATGAAGCAGAAAGGTCTACGAGATGATATTCATGAGGATAGGAATGGGGAGAGCCGGGTGGCCCGTGCCCACCCCATCAATTTTATTTGTACCAAAATTTGCCCCAAAAATATAAAAAAATATATTTACAAGAACATATCTGTTCAAAGCTAAAGTCCGGAGACCCCCCCCCCCCCAAATATCTCTAGATACGCTAATAATGATCCTCCGAAGTAAGGTGAACCTTCGCTACTGCAACGAAACTCCCAGTACTACGTAGGTTTTTTTTCAATAATATGTCACTCTTAACACCCGCGCCATTCAGTCACCCATTTTTTATGGAAGAAAAAATGCGATCTTAAGTATATCAGATTAACTTACTATAAACAACAGCTTTCATTCATAATAAATTGAATATCGCGTAATCAACGAACATTCTAGCTTAAAGGGAACATCTCGTACCCCATTCCGTTATATTTGAAATTACGAGTAAGAAGGAAAAAATGTTTATATTTTTACACCCGTCCTTTTAACAGGCTTTTTTAGAAGTGATTTTGAAAAATAAAATAATTTGTTCAGAATTTGCCATGCGGAACGATGAGTGAGCTTCAAAGTAAAGGGCCCTAAAGATATTTTTTTTTAAATATCTCCGTTTGAATGAACTTTCCTATTGAATATCCAATAGTAAGTAACCATATATAACACTTATAAATATTTAAAATATATATTGGCGTGTCTACTTAGTTAAGCAAGCTTCAGTATTTTGGTAAGACAATATTTATTTAGAAATCTAAATTAAGTTATAAAAAACATAATTAAATATAACGAGGTACATCTGTTAAATCAATAAGCATAGTAACCTGCTTAAAATTTTTATCAATCATTCACAAAACCGTAATTATCGTGCATAATATTGTATGATTCATATTGTTTTATTTTCAAATGTTTAAAAAACGATCCACCCGCCATAAGAACCTGTTACAACGCGCTACACTATCAAACGCACACTTGCTAGGCTCTCTGTGACTACAATGTAAATAATTACATTCACGCACACAAAGCAAGTTTCCACCAACACCGACACAGCTCTACCTGCGCAAGAGTCGCATTCCGTCACCCACCGTCACGATTGGCCGCCGAGCCTCTAAGGCTTTGAAACAGTATTAAATTTACTTTAGAAAGTTGACAGTGTAATATAGTGTTCTATTTCTCGTGTCACCATGATAACTGTTTAGGGTAAGTTTATTTACATGTATATGGAGTATTATGTAAGAGATTTTCTAAAAGAGAAAACTGCTTCGCCAAAGCCTTACGTCGTCACGTCAGTCTATCCGTTTACAGTACCTCGTCACTATATTACAATGCCGTGTGGATGATTATTTAAATTCTTTGGTTTTAATCGTCGATTGCAATTTTTTTTGTGTATTTTTGTATTCTATTGATTCTAAAAGTATTTTAAATTATATTATTATAGATAGAATTTAACCTTAAATTATTTTAAACATACTAAAAAAATACTCTTAAGTTTAATTTTACGTGAGTGATCTCAGATGTTTTTAATTACATTTTACCTGAATGACTCATTGGAAACGTAGTCAGATAACATTTTATTCTATAACGTATATTTTTATAAAAATAAAGTGGTTATAAAACTTTCACAAACTTATATTATTTCTGCCTGAGTAAAATAAAAATTGTAATACAAATAAATATATTAAAATTACAACGTTTTTCACTAAAATTTTTAATTATAATATATCATTGACCTTTTGTAATGTTGATTTTTTATACATTAAAACATGATTTACTTATATTATGTATTATAACATAATAGAAATATTCTTTATAAGATAGCTCTACAAGTACTTAGTCGATGTAATTGTAAAATATATGAATTAATAATGTAAACTAAAACATTATCCAATGTGTCTTTCCTTTTTTGATAGACTACTAAATGAAAATCACCAAGTTTTTTTAAGTCAACGTGGATATGGTGACAAATGATATAGATAAGAAGTGTTTCTCTAATGAACGATGACATTAAGGTTCTTTAGGATTCCAAGAAGGCGTAATAAGGATACCACACATACATTTAGACTAGGAAATCTGAAATCATTTAACAATTTTTTCTAAGTTTTCTTTTATGTTAAATATCTTTTTAAGACAATCCAATCTTAATCAAGTCAGATTCTTGGCTTATATCAGCCTATAGGCGAATTTAATATGTAATTGCACACAAGTTGTTCGCAGACATTGAAAATGTGTAGAAGTTAAAGTATACGTTGTAAAGGTTGCTTTTCAAATTGCAGTAATGTTGACTGTTGTAGAGAAGTTTTTTTTAATATTTTATATTCAATATACAGGGTGGAGCTCTCTTACTGTTTTTTATATAGATTATATGTATGGCAACTTGATGTACATACCTATAACAGTTATGTGAAAATTTATCACGTACTTTTACGTATATCAATGTTTTTCCAAGAACACGTTTTCATATATGACAGACAATCAAATTTCATGTTTATTAAGCGCAAGTGTACTCCATTTCAAGTTATTAATGATTTAATATTAAGTTAATAAAAATAATGAAAATTTTGAAATAATATATTTTTAAATAGTCATATATTTTTAAGATAATAATCAGAAATTAGCTTCATCCTGCACAGAGCAGGATAGGCAGAGCGATATATAGGGGGTTAAGACAGTCCGTTCCATATTTTCCGCCGAAATCTGGGCGCATAAAGTATTGAGTGGCGGAACTTGACGCCGCGCTTTGCCTCGACACCGGAGCGAAAACTAAAAATATAAATTGAAATAAATATTTCATTTCTTCGAGTGGGGATCGAACTCACAATCAGTAGCATTCACAGTCACACACTCCCCTGTCCCTGCGCGACGACTGGTGTCATATTTTTAAGTTAAACAGCATAAATTAACTTTTAGCGGCATTTGAGAAACCGAAAGAGATTTAACAATGTACTCTATTATAATAACGATGCATGAAATTTCTTCATTAGGAAGGGATACTGTTTTTACCTGCTAACGGTGACGTCATCGAGGCTTCACTGGAACGCTTTTGAGTACACGGCGTTGTTATAGGCTAATTTTTTTTACATTTTTAAAATAATAAAAAAGTTTTCACATCTCTTTGTTAAGCATTGTCTATTCTTTGCGTTTAATTCTTTGCGTTCTGTTCCGTTTCTTAATAATGTAAAAGTTAGGGAGAAATGAGTCACTTAACAGTTAACTTAAATCACTGTTATCAATATTAATAAATATTAAAATATATGTTTGTTTACTTATTACGATATTCGACCTCACTTATAGGAAACGATAAACGTATGTATAATAAATTACCATTTATATAATTTATTATAAATTCTTTAAAAATAGCCAGAAATAAAAAATAAAAAGACAAAATATATTTCAACAATAAAAAATAAAAAAATAAACCAATTTCTTTAAAAAAAAAATCTTCCTATCGTAGTAAAGAAGAAGCCGCGTACAATTTATCGATATTTTAGCTAGTTACAGGTAATAATTAGCGACGTCAAGAACTATTATATTTTTTAACGACAGCTTTAAAATGATGAGGAAAGCTGCATCAACATAAAGACATTAGGAATGGCAATGGTGTATGTGTTTATTGTTTTTGTCTCATTTGTATGCAACAGTGGCATCTCCACCGAGCCAGTAAAGGCTGTATGAATCTTTACTAGCTGGCACATTCAAAACTGTATTCTAATTTTATGATATTGTATATGCTGTTTCACAATCGTTCATAAGTTGTCTTAAAAAGTAATCTAAAAAAAAATTAATTTCTTCACTCTGGTGTTGGGGCAAAAAGCGCGTTGATCGACACTCAATGCTTCCAGGATTTAGCGGAAAGTGAGGAACGGGAGGGTCTTATCACTAGGTTCCCTCTGCCTACCCTGCTGTGTGCGGGATACAGCGTGAAGCTGATTTACATTGATAAGTAATTAATTACCTATAGTGATTAACGTTATAGGTACTCCAATTTAATTGTAACATAACCAACCAACCACGTTCACCTTTGTAGCGACGTCACTAGACAGACACCCGGATATTATTGGTGAACACGGCTCCTCCGGATATTGCACTGAACTGTTTTGACTGAATGGTATTTACCAACCTGGCTGGATGGTCATAAAGCTGAATACGCTTCGATAAATGCTTCAGTAATGGGAGCACTACTACCTTAATGACTAGCTTCGCTATATTACAGCCGATTTGGTTGCGTGAATATACATATAACGTTAATATATAATATATATATATTTTTTTATTAATTATCATGTAAACTCTATTTTGATTATATTAGGAATCGATTTTAGATTTGCGTTTAGATTTTGGGGAAGGTTTTATTTTTTTAAAATATGACAAGATAAAAAGTCTTAAATGTACACTCGAAATGAAAACAAAAAAAGTTTCTTGCATGGAAAAATAAATGCACATTTATAATAAAGACTACTACTAAATTATATATGAAATATTTAAATAATATTAGTTATTTATTTTTCTGTATATACCTACTAATATACACAAAAAAATGAGTATTTAACTAACTACATTATAATAGACATCGTAACAGTTCCTTCTATTTTATATTCTAAGCAAATATTGATACGTTCAAGTAACACATTTTGGTTCAAAATTTGATTTCTAACTGCAATGGTCTTTATTAAGCCGATATATCAATCAGCTTGGATTAAATTGATAGACGGAAACCCTTTGAACGCATTGCTCCTGCAAGGTATTAGATCGACATTTCATATGTGTATACCAATCTATGGAACCATAAACTATTAATCACTCTGTTGCTGTTTCTCAAAACTGTATTCATTACAATATATAAATCTTCACGCTGTATCCCGCGCATAGTAGGATAGGCAGAGGGAACCTAGTGTTGAGACACTCCGTTGTCGATTTTCAGCCGAATTCTGGAGGCATTGCGTGTTAAGAGCAGAACTCAACTCCGCGCTTTTGCCTCGACACCAGAGCGAAGAAATGGAAATATAAATTTATGTAAATATTTCATTCATCTCCTCGAGTGGGGATCCCACAACCAATCGGCTTTACAGTCACACTTTATGCCCCTGCGCTATGACTGGCCACAGTATTATTATATAAGTTTGGAATGTGCTAGTTTTTGACATAAATTTATTATCTGTAAGTTGTATCTGACACTAAAACAAATAAATAAAATATCATTCGACACTACATGATACTTTATATTACGTGAGGTAACACTTGTGTCTCAAGGTGATTGAAAACATTTACCTTGTAAGCATAAATACCTATATGTTTGTTTGTAGCTTCACGCTGTCCCCCGCCCATAGCAGAGTAGGCAAAAGGAATCCGGACGTAATGTTAAGACACTTTGTTCCCATTAAGACACTTCCGTTGCCCACTTTCCGGCGATTTCTGGAGGCATTGCGTGTTGAATGATGGAGCTCATCGCTGTACTTCGAAAATATTAATATTTCTTCAAAGAAAGTTATTGAGATAAAAAAATTGAATAAGTTAATACTTTTTAAAAAATTAGACAGCTAATAAATAGCGAATAATATACGATTGCGGTTTACTTATAAATAATTGATTCAAAGGAAATAGGTAGAATTTATTTCTTAGCATTTTATAACTTGGATGTTTTACACTATCAACTTTTTGATCTTAATATATGCACATAGCATAACGAATTTTAATATTTTTTTCTAAAGCACATTTTTGTTCTGGATAAAATTAAAATCTTCTCTCAAGATACTCCGTTCTCCATTATCCGCCTGATGTCAAGACAATTGGCACGAATTTAGCGCCAGAACTCAACGCTTAAAGGAAAGGAAAGGAAAATAATTTTCTATCTCAATTGGGGATCGAACTGTAGGTTCGATCCCCAATTGAGATAGAGATCCATCGTTATTAGAATCGTTCATTCCACTGCGCTAAAATAGCCACTAGAAGCTTGTTTGTAACAGCTACTTAAAGCTATGTTTGACCCGTTGCTAGGCAACGATATTGTAAAACTTGTGTGACTTTCATTATTGTTCTTGTGGTTTTTATAATTTGATACAATGATTAAAAGAGTTACGATCGTAAAGTCGATGTTTCCTCCTTGAATTTAATATATTAAATATGTGTATATGTGTAATATTCTATAATAATTCCTTAGTTATGTTAAGAAACGTAATTTTTCTATTTCGTCTTTCATTATTCAGTGGTGTAAGTCGACCTCGTGGAGTTTCACTATACTAGCTTCAGTAGGTATATTTTACAATAATAGTAATAATCTATATTTTTTTAACATTTTGGTATTAACTGCGATACTATTGACTAAACTGTTTTATCTTTAAGAAAAGGGGAATTGTATTCTTATTTTTTTTTACTTAAGTGTAATATTTAAAAGTAAAATAGTTATACTAAGAAAATATTTTTTCATAGTTCCATTAGGTCGACGATGACTCATTCCATTTATTATTTAGTAAAAGATTTCTCTAATCTTGTATTGAAGTCACGTATACTTTATAAATGTCCGATATACAATATAAAAGGAACTGTTACGACGTCTACTATAACGTAGTGAGTTATTTATTTTTCTATATATTAGTATAATATAAAGATACATTTGTTCATCCATAAAAGAAACCTTTTTTATAGAAATTTTATTAAAAATCTTAATTACAAAAGAATTTAAATTTGAATAATGTTTGTATTACAATAAAAACTTGATATTTCAAGTACAAATGACGGAAAATAAAGTGGTTTAACGAAATCAGTCAAGTTGCAAGGCCGCTAATGACCATTATGATACTGATAATGACGATAGTAAATCATCTAACTCTAATAGTAAAAAGGGGGCATGCACCTGTGTTGTTGTATATAAATCTATCTGGCACTGTTTACTCACGCCGCTGTGTACGGCCGTCGGCAGGTAGGGGACCTGCCTACCTGGGAGATGACTCATAACCGCCATATGCTTAGAAATCCTCATTTTATTAAATTTTACGCACAAGAATTCTTAAAAATGATACTTAAGTTAATATGAAGTTCATAATGTATGTAATTTATCACATTTATTAAGTACAGTTTAGTGCGAATTGTAAGAAGTAGTGGATTTGTCTATATTCTAATCTAGTTTNACCTCCTAACGTACCTCTACGTATACTAGATTCATAATTTAAATTATATAAAAACCTTTCGAAAAATCCATGATGTTTTAAAAAGTTACTTTCCAAATTACACTATTGATATTTGCGTGTAAAGAAAAAATCAGAACCGAAAATTGCTACGTTACAATTTACTATTTTTTTTCCAGGCAAGAAAATGTCTCGTTTCGCTTGTCTCCTGGCCATGGCTGGGGTCACTTCGGCCCAGCTCACGCTGGACGGCATCAAATGTGGCCAGCTCACGTGCCAGTTAGATGAGTACTGCTCACCGGAGACCAACCGCTGTGCGCCTTGCAGCGTGGTCTGCAACAAGACCCACCACAATTACGACTCTGGCCTTTGCATCAAGGAGTGTCAAGGTTGGTTAGACTAGAGGTCGTAACACTTTATGGCAACGTGATTGTAGACGTGATTTTTTATATGTTCAAATTGTTTATTTCATTGCAACTCAACAAGGTATATAGTAGTTTACACGAGTATTTTAGCTTTACGCTGTCCCACATAGCGAGGTAGACAGAGGGCACCTGGAAACCTAGTATTAAGACACTCCGTTCCCATTAAGACACTTCCGTTTCCCATTTTCCTCTGAATTCTAGAGGCATTACGTGTTGAGTGGCTATGCTCAAAGTAGCGCTCTAACCTCATGTCTGAAAATATTAATAATTTCATTTCCACGAGTGGGAATCGAACCCACCACCTGTCGGGCTTACAGTCACACGATTAATCCCCATACGCCAGGACCTGGCCTCACAACTTACTTATTATTTTAATATTACAAATACTTCTAAATCCTTCACATCGCTTGTACTAGTCAAACGACGCTATACGGTGTTTGTTTAATATTTTCCTTCGAACATCACAACAATAGTTCATAAAACTTTTCTATAATATTATGTAAAAATTCTTCACCTGAGATGAGTATATGTACGTTTTAAGTTGACGATGACTAATATTCGTGTACATACTATAATAATGGAGGCCTTCGTAGGAGTTAACAACTAAAATGAGCTTAATTGTCCTTTGTCATAGAGTAACTTGTTATTTTGCAATATTGCTTACAACCAGTTTCGTGATCGCAGGCCGCCTACAAGTAGGTTAGCCTCCTCTAACTAGCGCTGCCTCACTCGCACACCAGTTTAAAAATGTGAGGTTTAGGTCAAACGTCGCCTCCAAGCCTGTTTTCTAGTCATTGTAACTTTAGTCTTGGTTGCAATTATTAATTAATTTATATAAATTTATGACTGCAAAACCGACTGGTTGTGGGTTCGATCCCCACTCGAGGAGATGAAATATTTACTTAGATGTATATTTCCATTTCTTTGCTCTGGTGTCGAGGCTAAGCGCGGCGTTGAGTTCTGCCACTCAACACGCAATGCCTCCAGAATTCGGTAGAGAGTGGGAACGGAGTGTCTTAAAACTAGGTTCCCGCACACAGCAGTGTAGGCATACGCTGCTGTGTGCGGGATACAGCGTGAAGCTGATGGTTTTTTTTTTATAAAAAATTTAATATGGGACATATATTTTTTTAATTTTTTGATTCATTATTATCAAATATCCTTTCAAATATAATTTTACAATAATAAGGCACTACAAAAAAGCACGAAAATTTGTCTTGACTACCGGGCATTCCTCTCAATTATAAAAATAAAATCATAATCAAATGGGGAACGGAGTGTCTTATAACTAGGTTCCCTCTGCCGAACCTGCTGTGTGCGGGATACAGTGTAAAACTCGATTATACATTTTAAAAATATTTCTTTAATAATTGATTTAAGTTTCCCTCAGTATTTTTACGTCCAAGTCGTTTACGTATAGTCCAAGTTATTTATTAGATAAGTAAGAAACCATGTATGCCCTGGTGCGCTGCCCGTATTTGTTAGATACTGATAATTAAACTAAATTATTTTGTGTAAATGCAACGGAAATATTTAGTAAAATCAAATAAAAAAATAAAAAGCAGCTTCGCGCTGTATCCCGCACATAGCAGGGTAGGCAGAGGGAACCTAGTGTTAAGACACTCCGTTCCTCAGTTCTCCACTTGCCACCGAGTTCTAGAGGCATTGTGTGTTGAGTAGCGGAACTCAACGCCACGCTTTGCCTCGACACGCCAAAGAAATGAAAATATAAACATAAATAAGTATTTCATATCCTCGAGTGGCGATCGAACCCACAACCAGTCAATTTTACAATCACACTTTGTACCCATGCGCCACGACTGGCCTCTTTATGGATTTAGTAAAATACTGCGAAATATTAATTTAGACTTTACAATATCCAATTAATAAATGAACCCATTATACACGTTAAACGTTATTTTGCAACAATTTGGTACCTCTATGTACAAATTTAATCATCTCGATATAATTAAAATCATTTAAGATTTTAATTACGATCGAGTAATTTTAACTTTTGTTCGACCGTAGGTTATGACAAAATTTCATAAACGTTCTGTTAAATTTATCGTTAATTTTGTCCACTAACTATTATCACCTGGAACGTGTCGACATATTGCGATACTGTCATCGAAAATTAAGCTTCACAATTTGACTGATTTTGACACAAATGTAATTAAAGTCCTAAAATCCTATTCTATTATAGATTAAAGTCCCAAAATCCTATTCTATTATAGATGGAAAATTGCAAGCAAAATTTAAACATATTTGATTGGTAATAGTTATTTCGATCTAATAATAGCTTTCATGTTATTATTGTAAAATAATTTTGTCTAAGTTGATTATTTGTCTTCATTAATTTAACACTGAATGTATGTCGCGTTTGATAACTCTGCGGACTCGGCTATGGTTTTGTCTACTTATTTTTATGAAGTTTGCCGTGACGGAGGGGCAGAAGAGTGTGACTATAAGCGCGACAGGTTGTGGGTTCAATCCCCCACTCGAGGAAATGAAATATCTAATATTTTCTTCTCTGGTGTCACGACATGCCTCCACAATTTGGTGGAAAATGGAGAGTCACAACACTAATTCCTTCTGTCTATCCTACCGTGTGCGGGATACAGCGTGAAACTAGAATAACGTACATTTAAATAAATACTGAAAACAAACAGTAATAGAACGAAGTCAGCGGACGGTCCAGCAATGATTAGAAGTAAAAGAAAGCGGATGGCTGAGCGAGGGCGTCGCGTCGTTTAATTAAACTCATCGGTTACTATGTAACTTAGCGAACATTTATTTCGTATTATGCATGGTTAGAGAAAAGATTAAAATTAAATTGCCAATATATTTAATACAGAAAATTAAATAAAAAAATAATTCTTAAATAACCTCACTAAATTGGACTCAAATGCTGAAATGATGGAAGTCAAAGTCTCAAATCTACAATAATATGCTTAAATTGGTAATACAAGTCAAATCAATTAAAATAGTCAACAGGTAATTGGTAGGGGTTGCAACAATGGCCATAAAGTCATGGTCCGCTGACTAGAACACTGACAGGTATATGTGTGCACAGTCGCGTGAATGCACCTCAATATCTATGTGTACGAGTATGTCTGTGTAGCTGTGTGTGTCGGTGTCTGTGTGTGCGTGTGTGACCAACATGTCGAAACAGGTACCCAGTTACCCACCTGCAGTTTGAACAGTGAAAAGCAGATAGCGCCGTCTAATATTCCTTAGCGTTTCCTTTGACAAATATATTTGAGCATGCCGTCGTGGGACGTCTATTGAAATTGTTTAGCAAATTTCATAGCGTCTATTAACTAACTTTCCTTTGTAAAGTGAAAAATTAAATATCATATGGAGCTCGTCCCTACACCTCCATTGTACGTTTCTGCGTTATACGTGAAACTATACAACACTTGCTCGCGTGCTCTTTTAATGAGATATAAAAAAAAAAGATAAATTAACTTTGTGCTTTTAGCATAATAATAACTTAAACGTAAAGAGCGTCCATAATTGTTCCTTTTAATTGAAAATATTTTCATATAAAAACTTTATTATATGTGAGAACAATTGCAATTCTCTACTATTGGCCAGTAATGTGAATGTTGAATTAAATTTAACCCGTGTCTCATAAAATCAGCTTCACACTGTATCAGACAGTAGAGTAGGCAGAGGGAACGTAGTGTTAAGATACTCTGTTTCCCACTTTCCGCCGAATTCTGGAGGCATTGGGTGTTGAGTGGCGAAATTTAACAGCGCGCTTTGTCTCGACACCAGTAGAAATTAAAATATTAATTTAAATAAATATTACATTTCCTCGAGTAGGGATCCAACTCACAACCAGTCCGGTTTACAGTCATACTTTGTGCCACTGCGCCACGACTGGCCTCTATAGTTATGTTATTATAGTTAGAGTTAAGTTAAGTTAGATTATTTTAGTTTTCAATTTTACAAGTCATTCGTTTTTTCTTCCTTGCAATCGGATATACGACGTGGCGATATATTTTTTCACCAAATCAAATCTAGCAGGTTAAGGGAATTACATCTAGAATTAGTAGTATTAACTATTTTTGTGCACTATGCCCTGATATAATGAGTTATTAACAGAGAGAGACGTTCAAGTTACGACTAATCACGCCTACATTTCCTTCTTTAGTTCTTCTTTAGTTGTCAGTGTATCCTGACAACTAATTTAGTAATATTGTGGTATATTAAGCTAAATCAATCGGATTATGGATATGGGTATAGCATTTTGCTAAATAATATTTCTTTTAATTTCAGGTTACTTATTGGATTTGAGATACATGCTGAAATCTGATGGAGTTGGTCCACCATCTGACATAAGCGGTGAGTTTAAATATTTATTTTGACGTGATAACGTCTTGTAAATCGATGAACCACGGCTGCACGTGCGAAAAGGAATGACTCATTGTCACGTTCCGCCTGAGTCGAGAGTACAAGCGAGAGCGCAGGACGTACAGTAGAGAAAGCACGATCTGCCTGCCCAGATTGTTATTTTGTAATTAATCTTTATAATTTAAGTAAAAAATATTTAAATTACCAAGTGCAAATTAATATTATTTTTTCGATGTAATTGTAATTTCAATTAACTTCTTTGTATTTTATAAAGTAATGATAATTGAGAACAGTGACAGTAGTTGTGCTAGCTTCGATTTACTAGTTGCCATTTTTTCTTTAATTCTTTCAAAAAATGTGTCATAAAATTAACTAATTTCAGATATGTGACTGTTGCCGGAGCTGGACGTTTCTTTTACCCAATCAGTAGAGTAGGGATTTTATTGCATCTAAAACATTTAATGTTGTTTGCTCTTTCTTTTCTATAATCTGTGTATACAAAGTGCAAGAGTATTGCGACTGCGAAGAACTATTTATTTTCTTAAGTGTTTTTTTTTCTATAGCTCCAAAGCGAACGTAATTTAATATAATTTTTCCTAGCTATAAGTCAAACTTGCGAATTTTATTTATTTAATAAGCGTATACAATTTTTTATAATAGACATTTGAAAACTTTTTTTTAACAATTAAATTATTAGTGTTTGGGGCCGTCTTGGCTATATATAGGAGCCACACTCATTGTAAATGCGACGGTTGTGGGTTCGATTCCCACTCGGATAAATGAATTATTTCCATTTCCTCGCTCTGGTAATAAGACGCGGCGTTGATTTCCCGCCAATCAATACACAATATTTAGAAAATTTGACAGCGCGTGGGGAACAGGGAGTCTTAACACTAAGTTCCCTCTGCCCTGTTTTATGCGGGGTACAGCGTGAATTTAAAAAAAGTAGAGAGAAGATCAAATCTTGACACAGAGTCCTCTTCAACTAGCTTGTTTAAAAAAAATTGGAATAAAATAATATAAAAACAATTTTACAGTTTTGTTTGTTAATTAAATTTAGAGATGTGCTGAATCATTAAAAAAATAAATTCACGTAGCACTATTTATTATCTGTGTTGGAAATACACGCAATTACAAAAACACGCAATGTCTCGAAATTTGGATGGAAAGCTGGAAACGGAGTTTCTTAAAACTAGACTAGCTTCGTTCTCTCCGATTAATAAAAAACCTTGAAGGTGACTAGAACTGATCATATATGAATTTGGATATCAGACACATCACTAGTGTTGGTATTAACTGTGCTTTAAAGAAATTATTGATTAACAGTTTACGAAATTAATCGATTTCTATTATATTATTTGATTATATTATAGAAATAAAATGATATGCGACTTTTTTTATAAATATGCTATTTTATTATATTATTTATATTATACATATAATTTTGGATTAAACTGTCTTGCCGCTAAAATAGTTATTCTCATGTAATATTAAGGAATGCGAATATGGTGACTATGGTAGTTTTTGAGCTCTCGCACCTTTTGTGTTGCCTGTTCAAACAGCATACATTGTTAGAACGTAATTGCCTTTTGCGAAATTATGATTTTATTTAAATGACTTTCCTACTGTTAATGTTTTAATATGTATTATATGTATGTTAATATTATTATAAATATGAGGATATAGAGAAACATAATTTATGTTTGTGGGTTCGATTCTCACTCGGGGGAATAATTATGTTTTAGAAAATATTTTATCGGTTCAATGGTCAGTGGTCAGTTTTGAGTTCGACTATTCTATATCTTTACGATATACAGGAAGTGGAGAACGGAGTGTTTTAACATTAAATTACCTACGCCTAACCTCACGCCATCTACGACAACTCACAAGCGGGGAAAGCACAATCGCTCTGCATTTTATTTTTAATATTATTAAGAATAATTACAAAAATATTACGCTATAAAACTATTATGAGTTGATCACTATACGATTTCATATAAATGCACCTAGATATAATATATATTCCTTAAAAATTTCAATAAATGTAATTGGATGTTCTTCATAAAGGTGTCCAGCGACAGGCACAAACAGCCCTCATCGTAAGCAGCGTTGCTCTCGCAGTTTTGATCCTCATCGTCATTATATTATGCAGGGGAAAACTGTCTTGGCGTTATATTAAGCAGAAATTTCAGCCTTCAAAGGTAAAAATATTACTTTTCTGTATCTATATATATATAAAAGAAAAAAGTTTAATTATATCGGAATGTAGCATTTGAGGGCAGTGGTGGCGGAGGGGCGCAGGCGTGTGATTGTAAACGCAACAGGTTGTGGGTTCGATTCACACTCGAGGTAATGAAATATTTAATATTTAAATTTCTTCGCTCTTATCTTGAGTTCTGACACTTAACACGAATAGGACGGAAAATGGGAAAAAGGGTGCTTCGAACGGAGGGAACCTAGTGGTAGGTTTCCTCTGCCTACCCGGCTGTATGCAGGGTACAAAAGAGACTTTTTGTCTCAATATCTTCCAGTTTACTTCAAGTGAACTAAATCAGGTCATCAACATTTTTTATTTGGTTTTTCTTTCCAGAATCGTGTGAAGCAATACCCAGGTGATCTTACTCATCATAATCCCCACGCTGAAATGGCAATGCCTAAACCGAAACCCGAATTGAAACTAGAGATACGAAACCCCGACCCACCAAAACGTCAGAACCCACAGCCACTGAACGCCAGGGACCTGGACAATAGAACCCAGACCGAGAAAAGCGTTGGCGCAACGACCCCGAAGACTATAAGCACGACGTTAAGCAATCGACACCCAGCTGAAGATACGACGTTAGATTTCTCGTATGATAATATGGGTATGAATGTGACACCTCCAGAGCAGCCGGCCAGTAGTCATAGGTTCTGAGGCCCGGCTGTGACGTTTGGCGGAGAAACAGTCACGTTAATAAATAATATCTAACGCTATTTTTATATATTTAAAAGTGTGTGGTCAATCACAATATATAGATCTGTCTCTTTATGTAATAATTTATCAGTAGAAGCCTAAAATTATTATTATTGTAAAACAATGAAGTCTTTATGACTTATATGAATGATATGTGAATTTTAACAAGTATTATGAAATACTATCTTTAGCTTTAGAAAGATTTGTATTTCACTATTTTGGTTTTCGTTTGAATTATTCATATTTTTTCGAAGGATTTAGTCGAAATATTTGATATTTACATATCTATGTAGAATATATGATACGAATACAGAAGAAAAAGCAAGAAAATGAACTTAATGTGATTATTACTAAATCAATTTATCTTTAAATGTCCGCTCGACATCGTACCATCGATCAATATCAGTGGCTCAGTAGTATATTATGAAACATCACATACATAGTTATGTACATCACAAATTATAATAGTATTTCTAAATTAGATGATATTTCAACACAAAAGAAGATCTTTTTTTGGTACACTTTAATATTTAAAAAAGTGTAATAATATTCTTATTATTGTAATCGTTTCCGTTTTAAGTAGAACAGTGACATGGAGTTCACTTTTAGTTGATTACTCATATTGTAGTAATTAGTGCTAGCCATTGTTTTTATGGCTTCAAGCTGTATCCCGCACACAGAGGGGTAGGCAGAGGGAACCTAGTGGTAACCAATTTGTTCCCCATTAACAGATGTTAGAGTTAGAAAATAATGACCATACTTTAATAGATACTGCTGGCCGGGCATAACGTAACAAATTATTATAAATGCATTCGTTCACAGTAATTTTCAAATATTATTCTAATGAATAATTACAAGTAATATGTTATCAGTCACTCTATTTATAAAGTATCTCATTTTACTACGGATTATTGCCAGAAATGTTAATAGACTGAAACCCTTCGGTGGAGTAATTAAAATGTAAAAGTCATTTTGACGTCAATTATCCTAATAATCGCCATATCATGCAGATGTTTAGGAAGTTTGAAATATCTTCTTAATTTTCAATTTAATATTATATTTGAATAGTTTCTGTAGTTTTCTATTGTTAACGATGTGTATATTTTAGTGTAGTGTTTTAGAGAATAAAGTCAGCTTGGCTGAAATTGTTTTTTTTATTATACGAGTTGTCACTGTAGTTTTAGCTTTGTTCTATGTAATATATTTGTTGTTTCATTATTGTATGTACGCCCACGTTACTGTTAAACGTATATTATATATACTTACATGTATAAAATATGAAATTACAAAAGTAATCCAATAAATCTTGTTGGTACTAAATAATGAGAAAAAAGTGACAAATTAATTTATATATGTGTATATGTTATATGTATAAGCATTTGATGTAACTTTTTCATTTACAATAGTGGATGTCCGTCCGTTCGTCATTTGCTTTTACTCTTGACTGTCGTGTTATGTACGTAAATGTCATCATGTGCTTGTATGTCTATTCAGCCTTCTTGTCCTTTGTCAAATTAGATATCATTTTTGTGAGTCATTGTAAAGTCACTTTAAATTTTTTGATATTTCTTGTTAAAATGTTTTATTATTATCTTTCAGCAGATGTCTAAAATAAATAATATAATAATATTTGCGCATCTCCTATTCCTAATATATATCAGAGTATGGGATGTTAAGTTCTATTGCTTACTTTAATCGAATTTAACAATAGAAACAGACATTTATTTTAATAAATAAACTGCTCTCTTTGTATTTTATTTATTAAAAATAAATATAGTCCGCCTGACGTTGCGACCTATGAACCACGGTCAAGAAATAATCGCAAAGCACGTTATCTGGATTGCATTTCCGATGCATATATTATAATACATTCGAATTTAGATTATAGATTAGGTTTTCATTTCTTTTTGTTAATTCTTATGGCCCATTTTCGCAATACTCAAAGCAATTTTTATAAAATAATGTAATTAATGTCTTATAAAATATTTTGAGGCCAGTCGTGGGGATTTTACAGTCACACTTTGTGTCCAAAAAGTGTGACTGTAAAATCGACTGGTTGTGGGTTCGATCCCCATTCGAGGCGATGAAATATTTACTTAAATTTATATTTCCATTTCGTTGATCTGGTGTCGAGGACAAGCGCGGTGTTGAGTTCCGCCACTCCAGAATTCGGCAGAAAGTGGGGAACGAGTAGTTCCCTCTGCTTACCCTGCAGTGTGCGGGATACAGCGTGAAGCTGATTTATTTTTATTTAATATTTTGTGCTTTAGCCCCCCAAAAAGGAATAGATGTATAAATACCTACATTAAATATAAAGTTGACTTGACTGTTGTCTTTTATAGTGGATTTTGTCTCTCTAAGTGCATTTAATCACTCAGAGTCACTTAATAAGAACAACGTTAATTACTATGTCAGGTGTTTCAAATTATTTCAAAGTCAGCTTATAGTGTTAAATGTACTTAGTACCAACCTTTTAACTGTTGTAACAAATTCAATTTGATGGCGTTTGTTGTTACAGAGAAGGAGCATTTTCTTGTGAAATTTCATATGTATTATATATAGTAGGACATTTATGAAATGCAATATCAAAATTTTGTAAAGCTTTGTGTTGTTGTTGTTGTCTACTTTTATGAAATTGTTGTTGTCGTCACTCAAATACAAAATATGACGAAAAATAAAACAAATCGAAATAACTGGGCATTATGGAAAATTATTATTAACGAAAGGATCAAACAAATTATAACTAAAATAGTTATTTATAAAATATTTCTAGTATGAGAATTTTATTGAAATAATAAAAAAAACATAAGTCCCTATTGTGAGGTTACATCGTCGCTTAAACAGTTATAATATATTTTAGTTATAATTACATATAAGATTGTAAGCCGTCCATACGATACATTCCAATTATTTTATTATTTTAGATATTGTTAAGATATTATTAGCTAGTCTTAGTTAGATCCCTAGTTAACATCTTAGCACTTGATCAATACAAATGCTTTAATAAATATAATTTTTAATATCACAAAAAAACAACCACTTTGATGAAAAAGAAAACATCTAAATTTAAATATTTAAATGTAACATAATGCTATTATATATAAAATAATAACATTAAAATAATAGCATTATGTTACATTTATTTTATATTATATATAAAATAAATGTAACATAATGCTATTATATATTATATAAACCACATCGATGTGCCTACATTAAACTAACTAAAATGGATACAGGCTATTTATAATTTTATATCCATTTCATCGGCTGATTGAAAATTCTGTGGTCGTGTACCGCCGCGCCGGACCTCTCTCTCGATCGAAAATGTGGAAGAGTAAATATTGTGTAATGTGCTGTTCGTGTTCGGATAGTGTTTTTTTTTAAATTAATTTCTTCATAGTTATCATTTTCGTTCATTCCGTTATTACTACTATTAGAAAATTTTTTTCTCTCTAAATAAAAGTAAAACTAACGTGTTTGTTTAACTAAGGAGGCCGTCGTGCCGCACGGGCACAAAGTGTGAATGTAAACGCGACTGGTTGTGGGTCCGATCCCCACTCGAGGATATTAAATATTTATTTAAATATATATTTCCAGTTCCTCGCTCTGGTGTCGAATCTTAAAACGCAATGCTTCCAGAATTCGGCGGAGAGTGGACAGCGGAGTGTCTTAACATTAGGTTCTCTCTGCCTATACTCCTACATGCTGGATATAGCATGAAGATGTTTTACTAAGTTGTCCGTTTCTAATTAATACGTATATTATATTTATTTCACACTGTCATTTACACTTTTAAGGTACTTTAGGGTTTATAAACATATCGACATTTTATATAATAATTTCAGAAGACGAAGGACTTCAAACTGTGTTGTTGATGTTATTGTATTTATTAGCGCCAAAAGGCGCCGGTTCAAATTCTAATATAATTTAAGATTTTACAGTATCCTTCTTAGATTAGTGTTAATAAACGTATAATGAAATTTTATATTGTGCTCATATAAGAAAACACTCGAATATTAATCTTGACTTTCTTAATTCGTACGGTTTTATATAACTACATATTTGTAATGACTAAATAACTAAATATTTTCTAAATATTTTCTAAATTTCTATTGACTTAGATAAAACTGTAAAATTTAAATATACAGTAAATTAGATTTTTTTAATTATTTTATAGTGACTGTATTTTTTAACAACTTGAGAGACAGTTAAAAAAAAATGCATAAATCTGCCTTGAAAGAATTTGATTATGTACCTATTTTTTCACAGTAATATATGTCTATTTTGTCCTCATCTGCTCATATCTAGTGTTCAGATTGTAATGTTCAAAATTGTAGGTAATTGGTAGAAGAAAACTCCGCGGCGCGAGGATACTTAAATAGGATTAAATACGTGGTATATCCACTTACGTATTAAGTACTTATTATTATAACGATTCAAAATCGATATGTAATTTTTTTCTAGTATTTAGAATAAAATATTAAAATGAAGTTACTGTGGATCATTTTAGATCACGGTAGCACTAAAACTAAGTAAGTTTTGTATATATAAAACAGAGGCCCTCAGAAAGTCCGTCCACTTGATTGTAAGAATATTTTAAGATATATTTTTTAACATAAGGAATTTAATTAATATTGTAATTAATACTGCTCATTCATTTATATGTGTAACGTGAGAATATAATTATTAATAATAACTACTTGCTATGATACTTTACTAATATGTTATTATATCTAGTTATTGTTATTTCTAATCAGATTTCAAGTATTATGGAATATTAAAGTTTGTGTAATAAATTATGTAAATCGTGTGTTTTGTGTTCTTTATATTATTTTCATTTTCAACGCTGCGGTGCTGTAAAATCACATTATCTTTCCATTAAGTTGGTGAAGGTGCCGACTCTGATAGAATAAATTTTTCAGTGGATTGTAAATTTGCTTTGGTCTGCGGCCTAATGGAAAAACCCGATTGGATTGGAATCCAAGGCATTGCTTATTTTAAATATGCATTTCAGTTTGAAAATTATTCTATAGATAAATCATTTTTTTGCGCTATCATGAAACATCGCTATTTTAAAAAAAGCAATATTGTGTTTTTCATTTTTCATATTTTTTTTATTTAATTAGGTAATTTTATTTCTTGTGAATAATATTTTATATTTATTCATCAACATTTAGTGTTGTGGTCCAGACCAACAGTTGTGGTCCAGAGGCACAAGCGTGTGACGGTAAACTCAACAGGTAGTGGGTGCGATTCCCACTCGAAGAAATGCTTCGCTCTGGTGTCAAGGCATAGTGCGGCATTGAGTTTCGCCACTAAACACGCAATGTCTCCAGAATCGAGGGTAAAAAGTGAGGGGCGGAGTGTATTAACACTACCCTGCTACATACAGCGTGAAGCTAAAAAAAAAAATATTAATAGAAATGTTTAAAGTTAAATTTTGATACCTAGATTCGATTAACCGATTTCAAGGGAAACTTATTATGAACGCTCCAATTAGTGGTATTAATATAACCACTTTGACTAATGCCATTATACCTGATGGTGTTCACGTTCGGTGCCAGCTAAATGATTGAGAGCTTATTTTAAACAAATTTTGTACGTATATTTATAATTAATTGACAGCAATTGATATTGAATATGATAATAAATATTGTGGGTGGATAGTTTGTGTTTATTATGTAATATTTTATTATTTATATCTATGTATTAAATTTATATTTCCGTTTCTTCGCTCTGGTGTCGACGTTAAGCGCGGCGCTGAGTTCTGCCACTTAACACGCAATGCCTCCAGAATTTGGCAGAAAGTGGAGAACGGAGTGTCTTAACACTAGGTTCCCTCTGTCTACCCTGCTGTGTGCGGGATACAGCGTGAAGCTGATTTTTTTAATCTATTATATCTTTTGACAAACATTATTTTTTAATTCTAAAAGTATAACATTTATATCCTTTCTTTTATTCCTTCTTGCTATGATAAGAGCTTGGACCCTTGCGCGTTTAAATCGTAGTTTCTCAGCGAATTACATCTCGAAAAGTAATTTCTTTCACGAGGCAAACCTTCCGGTGTTTTATAGTTGCCTGGTTCTGCGATCGTTTTACGTTGATTCCATCACCACATTATTGTCTATTAAATTTCTTCCTCATACTAAAGAGACTCATAATAATATTATTAAATTTAAAACATATTTACGCTTTATTCATATTATTATTGTTATTATATACTTCAATAATCATAATTGAAGCGATTTAAAATCTTTTTCAATTTTTTTCTTATCACTTTATTTTTATGTTGTTCAAGCATATCAGTATAAGCGTCTGAGAATGGCATTATGTTGATACCTCCGTCCGGACTCACTATGCCAGGTAATCCTGGGACCATTCCAAATTGACCGGGAATCCCAGGAGGCAGCATTGGACCAGGTGGTGGCATTGGGAGAAAAGAAGGCACGGGTACAGGTACAGGTACAGGTTGCAACATGGGTAACAATCCAGGGTCAATAGCCGGCGGTGTTTGTGGTAGCAGCGGTAGGGTGGTGCTTGGAGGGCAGGGCGGCGTTTGCGGCTGATCAATATTTATTTTATTTTGACAATATTCTGGAATGTTTCTTGGATACCAATATAGTGGATTACAAGGATTTTCTAAAGTAGGTCTGTTGTTGTGTTCTTTATTATTTAAAGGATCCATATATGTTAACCCAGTTAAAGTACTCGAAATCTCCGATACCAACGACATCACCACAACGATATACTAAAAAAAATATGTATATTTAAGAAGTTTAAAGATGAAACAACACAATTTTTAATTAATTATCAGCTTCTTAAGCTTACCATTTGATGTGAATAAACGCTGTTTCTTATAATTTTCATTAGTGAAGTTGTTGATTGCAATGATTGTATTTGTGATTTTAAGTGGAGTTTCTCTCTATGTAGATTCTTTTCAATGAAAGGACTTTTTTGAACAGACAATAGGGTCTCTTTTATTGTTTTCATAGAACAATGAGCATAGAAAATGGGCAAACTTTTCACTTTAATAAAACTCAATGGATTTCAATAGTACTGATGTTATGATGAATTTTGTGTTTTTTTTAAATATTTCTTATTAAAAAACGTGACTGTGACAGGTTGTGGGTTCGATTCCCACCCGAGCAAATTAAATGTTTAATATTTCCATCTTCTTCGTTCTGCTGTCGAAGCAGAATTCTGCGGAAAATGGGGAACAGATTATCTTAACATGAGGTTCCTTCTGTCAACCTTGCTGTGTGCGGGATATAGCGACACACTAAAAGAAAGAAAAGAAAAAAAGATTTTATAATGGAATGTAACTAACGTTAACCAAAACATCATATCGTAATATGCATATGCAGTGTCAGTGGATTCGATATCCACTCGTGAATATGTATCGTTTACTCGCTTTCATTTCAAGCAAAACATAAATGTCGGATTTTTTAAGCGGAATGTGGAGAGCTGTGTTACTTGTATCTCTGCCTTCCTTGCTTAATGTGGAAGATATAAAATTTGTATTAGTATTATACGATATTATTATTATTAGAAAATTAATGCATTTATGTATCAAATTAAATGATTAGAAATAAAATACTTATACAATCATATTTAGACATTTTATGATATGTACACTGTCTGAATCATACTCATTGAGACACTAGATACGTTAAAATTTCTAAGAAATAATCAAGAATTAGTAATCAAGAAATAGTAGTCACAAGCCGTCATTAATACTCAGAAGAAAGAAACCAAATAATAAAACCGGTCAAGTGCGAGTCAGAATTGCTCATCCAGGGTCCCTTACCAATTTCAGGAATGTAGGTCAACGGAAAATACAACTTATAAGAGTTGACAAACAAAAACATGCGGACGATGCACTCATTTTCTATGAAATTAACTACAATTGAGAATATGTAATAGTTTTTATCTGCAATATAAATATAAATTTATTTTTTATCAGATTTTATACTGCAAGTTCTCATTTCTTGCAAAAATCATACTTTTAATTATACAACTAAAAAAATCGACAAATTTTAGTTTGCGGATTTATCATTCATTTAGTGTGAACTGAAGTACAAATATAAGTTTGTACTTTTTATTTTTTTATGAAACATTTATAAATTTTTACTTTTCGGTTTTTTTTCTGGACTGCAAGACACTATAGACCTGACTATTTGATATTAATTTTCTTCTTGCTATCTCGACGCTATCTCGATAAATGATAAACGGACAACAAAACGATCATATTGAAGCTCAATTTTTCCTATTGAGGAACCCAAAAAACGACTAATCTAAATAGAAGTGAGATTGCTCCAATTTTTTTTATGATTAATTTATACGGGTGGAATGTGAAGAGTAATGTGTCTTAACAATAGTTTACTCTGCCTACCCTGTTATACAATGTAAGGTTGTGGCCCACAATGACGTTTACGGGGACAGTATGACGTACATTCCCTTTTCCCGTTGGAATTGCGGGAAACCGTATCCGTCGTATTTATAAACCGCTCTTAAATCTGAGAGCGATCTTGAGATACCGTTTTTATTCCTAAATTATCTATATATCTATGAATAAAAATGGCATCTCAAGATCAAACTCAGACTTGATAGAGAATTATAAATACGGGCCTTAGTGACTCAAGGCAAGTTTTCAGCGTTCTACTCTGTACAGTTTTGGCTGTAAATTTTTTACAGTTATGTTAGAAGTACATTGAGAGGTCATTCTAAAGAAAAAAAAACCTATATTTGATGGTTATTTTTTATTACTTATTTTTATTTAAATCTACTACAATACTATTTCTGGTGTATCGATTTACTGAAACATAATTGAATTACTCAGGTAAGTCCTTAGAGCTCCAACTTTGATTAAAAATGACTTCCAACTACAAAGAGGTCACTCAAACACTATGAGTTTTAAAAGTCAGTCGTTTACCGTTCAGTAAGACGATATTAGAAGACAGAGGAGAACATAAAACGCACAAAGACAAGGCAATGGAGTTAGTAAATAAAGATAGATGTTTAAACTCCACTTTGAACAATAAAATGCTTAAAGCATTAAAAGAACTGATAGAAAAATTAAATAATCTTTATGTTTGCGGAAGAATATAATATCATAAAAAATCTAAATGTGAAAATAGGAACAAGGGTCTTTTTTTAATTTTAATATCAGCTTCACGCTCTATCCCGCACACAGCAGGGTAAGCAGAGGGAACCTAGTGTTAAGACACTCCGTTCCTCACTTTCTGCCGAATTCTGGAGGCATTGCTTGTTGAGTGGCAGATCACAACGCCGCGCTTAACCTCGACACCAGAGCGAAGAAATGGAAATATAAATTTAAGTAAATATTTCATCTCCTCGAGTGGGGATCGAACCCACAACCAGTCAGTTTTACAGTCAGTCACACTTCGTGCCGCTGCGCCACGACTGGCCTCAATTTTAATATCGTTTATAATATTAGTAGCTGCTGTATATAGCCAGATAGCTAGATATGTAAGGTAAAATGAAGTATTAAGAATAATATTTTAAAGTCCCGCTCAGGTGTAAAAAAATAAAATACTTAACTAAATCTGTGTAATTTAATTTATTAATATAATAAAATATAAAACACTTTTTAAAATATAATTACTATAGTAGTAGGAAGTATAAGAAAGTGTAAAAAAGTATTAGATACGTTTTTATAATTCTTAGAAGCAACTTAAATTGGGGAACTCTCGATTAAAAATGATGATAGACTTTAACAAATGAGTATTGTGGTACAATTTGTAATCATTTTTAATGATATGCAACTGATTTTTTTTAACGAGTTAACAAAAAGATGAACAAGTTTAGTAGAGATTTTTTTTTGTAAACCACTGTCTGTATACTATCTACGAGTATGTACAGGCTTTATTAATGAATTTACACATTTTTGTGACTTCTTATCAAAATAATTTTCCCAAGAAATTACTTTACTTTATTATTCAAATATATAAAATAATAAATACATATAGATATACAAAAAATATGATATAAATACTTTTTATATTATATATTTTATTATATTAAATAAATTGCATTAATTGGTATTATTGAAAGGTATTATTAGTATTTTTTTACATATTTAGTTAATAGTAAGAGTTCGCGTAAGCCTTACTCAATTTCTTTATCATATCCACAGTTTTGTAGGACACAGGTTGTCGATACAAAGCTACCACACCGAGAAACGGTGAAATAGCCAGCGTCGGCGCGCTAGGTATAGAATTAACGTCGCTTCTTATCATCTTAAACAAAATTTGAAATGGCGTCTGTGGTTCTATATCATTATATGACTTTCTTAACTCACTTCTATAAATAGGAATATCTAAGTAACTCGATGAATATATAGATTCGGTCTGCTGTTGTTTTTCTTTAACAATCCTGTACGGTGTGAGTGACCGTAGTCCGGAGCGTATTAACTTTTCAAACATTTGTAAACATTCCTCCGGCAAATGCAGAGGATGCCAGTGAAATGGGTTGCACTCGTTCACGTCTCTGTAGCGTTGTGCGAAGTCAAGGTCGTCCATGTAAGTGATTCCAGTAATGGATGCTTCCAAATAATGCCAATAAAATAAATGCCAGCTCAGCCATATAAGCCTGTAGTAAAAATATGAATATATATGATAAGTATTACATTTTAAAGTAATTTTTAAATTGTTAGATATTAAAATATACATATTATAAGTTAGGTATACGTTATCAATAAATATAATAAAACTGTAAATGGTAAACTACGATGGTATTTTGAATATAAAAATATATTTCTAGGTGTATTTATACAACTAACAGAAGCTGAAAATATATTTTTTTAAATTTTGGACTGTATGTGTTTTTATTGTTCGCTTTTCACGCATAATCTACTGGACTAATATTGATGGAACTCTTTACCAGTGTTACATTTAATGTTTGTAATATATCCATTTATATAATCTAAAATATATATCTACAAATCATTAGAATAATAAATAAATAATATTAAACTTCTAAAGCAAAATACACAGATGACAATGTAGTGATATTGCACCGGCACCATGTAAACACAATAAAAGCTATCCGCAACTTCACGCCAATATATGTGGGTGTGAAATTTATTCTACGTTAAAATTACTCATCAGTACGTTTGAAAAGCAAATTTGTCGGTTGATCGTCTGTGTTTTGAGAGATCACCACCTATAATTGCCTCCAAGTTGTGTTTCCCCTTTGCTGAATTTGTAAACGTTACTCTGTAACTATTAGGATTGATCATTGGCCATTAATTAGCAATCTATAGTCTATTCATTTGGGCGTGAGACAAAATGTAAACAAAGTAAACTAAATTTCTCAAACTATTATTTAGCTTTTTTATTTTATTGAATTTTTGTGCGAAGCGCAGTGTTTCCCATAGATGTTTCTAGCAACTAGCATTAGTATTCTTATGTTGTCTTTTCTGAAAGCCTCACTCCATGATAAAAATTATAAAAACTAAATGACAAAAAAGGTTGCAAAAGTATTTATTAAAAAAAACTATTTATTTATGAATTTACATAAACTATATTTATATTCGTAACTTTGAATTAGATAAACAGTTATAATTATATTAAAAAGTAAAATAAAAAGAAATCTCTATAATTTATGACAATTGAAATTTGTTCGAAGTTTGAGAATAAGATGCTTTGGTTTTGCGTTTGAGTGTTTTAACATGTCAACTATTTAATTAACAATAATGAAAAGTTACGAAAATTATTTAAATAATTTTTGATATTAGATTTCTAATAAGTCTTAAAGGTTACATAATTTCTACAGAAATTGTTCTATAGTATTATATTATTTACAATATCCATAATTATTTTTATAAAATATATTAACTCCATTAATAGTGGAGTAGTGGTGGTTACTTTATAAGTAACCTGTTTGTGGTTTTTTTACCTTTTGTCTCACGGCTCCCTGAACATGGTATAGGATATTTATCATTATCTATTTTAAATAGAGGCTCTTGCATTTATCATTATCTATTTTATATAGAGACCAATTTAAGACCAGTCGTGCCGCAGGGGCATAAAGTCTGACTGCAAAAACGACTGGTTGTTGGTTCGAGTCCTACTCGAGGAAATGAAATATTTGTTTACATTTCTTTTTACTATGTCGAGGCAAAGCCCACTCGAGGAAATGAAATATTTATTTATATTTCTTTTTACTATGTCGAGGCAAAGCGCGGCGTTTAGTTCCGCCACTAACACGCAATGCCTCCAGAACTCGGCGGAAAGTGGGGAATGTAGTGTCAACATTAGGTTCCCTTTGCCTACCCTGCTCTGTGCGGGATACGACGTGAAGCTGAAAAGAAAAAAACAATTTAAACAAAAATGTGAAAGGAACTATAATATAATTTAAGACTGTGCATAAATTTGAAATTGATGCGGAACAATTAGTTACCGAATATCAACAATAAATATTACAACCAGTTAAATGTCAATTTTATAATTAAGAATATACTTTTAATCCAAATTAAGTAAATGATCAACACTTATGTTATAATATCTTAATTGCTATTGGGTGAAATATATTCCTTCCACCAAATTAATATTTACCAATATAGTTACGTGATCTTTTTCCCATCCTCACAATGTATCCCGCATGCAACAGGATCGGATATTAAATATTTCATTTCCATGAGTGGGAATCGAACCTACAACCTGAACTAACTACAACACAATGTTACATAGACCAAATAAATATAACAAATATACAACACAAAACGGTCACACTCTCACTAAATGTAAAAATTTTATCATCATATTTTATAACATACCAGCTCATCTTTCAATAATAACACCAGAGCAAAATGTCAGTTTATTTCAACAGGGTATTGTTAACACCTGTTTACAGCCACGTTCTCTTGTTCCTTTGAAGAATGTCACCGAACGAATTTTAAAGACCACCTGCCATGTGATGTAATTGACTTGGTGCGAGCCGAAACACAATGACGCACGCTTTTAGAGAAAAGAAGAAAATAGCAATGCATTAAGATTTTCTTTTATTAAAAGAGACAATATTGTTTTACCGTCAAGCTTATACTTCGTATGTTTTTAGGATTCCGTAAATTTAAAAAAAAAGGAATTTTTATAAGATCGCTTTGTTATCCGTCCGTCTGTCTATCCGTCTGTCAAGAGCCTTTATCTCAGGAACGCTTGGAAATATCGAGTTGAAATTTAAACCATATACTTATCTAGATCTACGGCCCCATGATATCCCGAAAAAAAAAGTATTTCTACATTTGCTTTAAAAAAAGATATGGCCGTTTATTTAGCAAAAAACGCGTATTTAGACACTATGAAGGGAACCAAAATTAATAGGGTACTTCCGGTTAACCTAGAATTATGAAAGTAAGTAAGCACAATTTGGCATTGAAGCCGGTAGTTCAAGTAAGGCATCAGATGGAAGGACTCTGGCTAAGCTAATTTTGAATATAAGAAAAAGCTTGAGACATGGCCATATCTTTTTTTAAAGCAAATGTAGAAAAAAAAATTTTGTGAAATTATGGGGTCGTATATGTATTCATATTTATTTTATTTTAGTAGTAAGTTTTAGTGTTTTTAAGTTTAAGTACTTGGTATTTTCCGCCGAATTCTGGAGGCATTGGCATTGGCGGAATACAACGCCGTGCTTTGCCTCGGCACCAGAGCGAAGAAAGAGGGATACAGCGTGAAGCTGATTTATATTGCAGAATTTATAAAATAACAAATATTTTGATATATAAGTTCGTCATTTGCAACATATCTCTAGTTTGGTCCGACAATTATATAACTGCGACTTTAAAAAAATAAGTTAAATATGTCAATGTGTACTTACGGAGAAACTACTTTATTCTGCAATATTTCAAAAAGTGCAAACACGTCGTTGTTGCAGCAAATTGGGGAATTATGCTATACACATGGCTTTTTTATCTTATACTTCATTTATTAAACGGAAGATAAAAATATTTTTAACATTTTTAAAGTATTATTCCACACTTAAGAAACGAAAAAAAGAAAATTATTTAGAAAACGTATGAAAATTTGGGCGTATGTAGCTAGATTTTAACGAAAGAAAGTAAAAAAATCATGAAAAAATTTGGTCAAGATTGCATTTGTCAGCATTCTCTGAATACTGATCCTTTAAAATGGCAACCGTCGTCGTTGTTGAGGGTCGTTGCACCTTGAACACTATTATTGAAATATAAGTGCAAAGATCTTGTTATAATAATAATATTTCTAATGGTATCTACCATCTAACAAAAAACATATTGTATGCCTTTTACCAGTTTTATTCATTTGTCGCGTAAGTCTTTTCTTTGCACGACGTTGAACTTAAATCTGTACATCAGTATAACCTTCTAAATGTAACTCTAAATAATTAACTTTTTTAATTAAAGAAATATATGCTTAAGAAATCTTTAATCTACGTCTAGATGGAGGCATTTGTTAAAAAAATTATTGTCTTTCGACTTTTTACGTTGCATTGTTAACTTTCTTTAATTTATAACAATGAAGAATTATCGAGGCCGTCGTGATCGAACTTATACCTAATGACCTGTTGCGTTTACAGCTACACTTTATAGCACTGCGCCACGACTCTTAAGTCAGTCGTGGCGCAGCGGCTCTATCATTCATCATTGTAGACATATATTTTTTATAAGTAACATCTTATTGGATATATTTATTACTTATAATATAAAAGAGTTGTATAATTCGTCCAACAGTCTATTATTTAATGGAAACGACATGAATGGACATTATTTTTATTATAAGTAAAATTTTATGTAACAGAAAATAATAAATATTTCATTCCTCCGAGTGGGAGTCGAACTCATAACCGTTTACAGACGCGCGTTGTGCCCCTGCGCCACGATTTCAATAGTATGTTTTGGTGAATAATTATAATAACAGAGGATTGGAAACATCTAATGTGGACCTTTAAGATACCAGCTCATCTATAAATAGGAAGTGGTTGGTCGTTACAATGTAATAGGTATTTTTAAAATATCATATATCTTGTGTTTCTGTATCGGCCAGGACAATGTCTGCTAGGCCCGCTATAATGAATAATTATCGAAATTTAAAAGTTATGTATATATTAGTAGCGCAGCGGCACGAGGTGTGACTGCAAAACCGACTGGTTGTGGATTCGATCTTATATTTCCATTTCTTCGCTCTGGTGTCGAGGTTAAGCGCGGCGTTGAGTTCTGCCACTCAACACGCAATGCCTCCAGAATTCGGCAGAAAGTGGGGAACGGAGTGTCTTAACACTAAGTTCCCTCTGCCTACCCTCCTGTGTGCGGGATACAGCGTGAAGCTAATTTAATTTTTAATTTATTTAAAAGTTATAATATTATTTTAAAAATTTTCAAATTGTTCTTTTACCTTGTTGTAGAAATCTATGTTATTGTTACTCAAGGTAATCATACATTGGTTTTGACGGGGAACCCCCTGTTTCGGTGTTATTTTTTGGATATCGATAAATTTTTATAAACACCGGTAAAAATATTATCGGTGGGCGCTCACAATTTGGAGGACAACCTGTAAAAAAATATATATTTAAAATTGGATTGGACCTTTGTCCCACTCTCGGAAGAGTGTTTCTTTCATATTTTTAAAAATATTTTTGTATAACAATTTATATTTAAAAATATAAAATTTATTTCTCTTATGTGTGTGTGTGTTTAAGCGCAATATTTTAATTATTATATTTAGAAAAAATATAAAAATAATAATAAAACAAAATAATTAAAAAAATAAGGATTATTAATCTGCAATAAATATTAAAAGTACATTTACCTTCTGAATTTGTTAGTGTTTCAGTGTCAGTGGTAATATAGCTAATACAAAAATGAAAACATAGAATAGAAATGATGACCGCTCTATTCATGATGAAGCCATAGGCTGCATGAAAAACCAAATAGTATTTGTTGTAATTCCTTTCCGATTTCACAACTAATCCCATAAAATAAAAAGCAATTGTGTTAGAATATTTATTGTTTTATTTTATGAGTTTAAAATATTTTACAACAAAATTTATATATGTATATATAAATCGTTAAAATAATAATATTTAAACAAATAGGCCGTGCAAGTTCCAAGCAAGCAAAAACTATAGAAACACTTTAAAAACTACCGATACTAATGCAATATTAATTTAAGAGGAGAAAAAATCTAATAGTATACATTACAGACGCTTAAACTGAACTTTACATTTGTTAGAGTGACTTTTATAATAAAAGCAGAGCCAGGGAAAAATATAATATAAGAGAAATCAATAAAGAAAATCCAACATAAAAAATAAATGAACTCTTATACGCCGGATATTGTAATTTTATAATTTTTACGATCGTCTGATGTATTTCTTGAGTTAATAATTAATTCTTTATCATCAAAAATATTTTTTTCTTTTCGTATTGCTAGTATCAACATGTATATATTTTATTATACAAAATAAAAAAATGGCAACATTTCCATCATGCTTTACCATTTATACGAATAAATCTTGCAAGCGCCCCCTTCAATGGTCGTCTTTATAATATGTTATCATTGTCCAGGCAAATATCAACGATAAACAATATGTCAGACGGACGAGAGAACTCAATAATAAGCAATTACGTTAACTACGTATAATGAAATGGTATAAATATAAAAATATAATAAACTATTATCTTTTATAGATCAATTTTATAAGTATTTACATTAATATCTTGTGAAAATGGCTGAAACTATTTAATTATCGTTATGAAAAATAAATATTTAATAATGAAATCCTGTGTAATTTATGTGTGTGCGAACGATATAATGAGAATTAAAAAAAACACGTTAAGAGACCTAGTTGGCTGCATTCAGCCAATTAAGTTCTTGGTAATTTTCAACATTTAATATTTTCCTTTTTCTCTTTGTGCATATCAAAGTTGTAAAAGGATGTTGTGTTATGTAAAGTATATTTTATTATATGTTTAAACGTTAAATATATATTACTGAATTCGATGATGATTATAAATTGTTTTTTGTAATTCCAAGCGTATTTTTATGTTTACTATTTACTATTTTTAAGTAATATTGATATATTCGGTATGGACCACATCAAGACCACTTTTATAAGTGTATATAAAATTTGTGTGTTTTTGTTATAATAAAAAAAATATACCGAGTTATCCACTTTTCCACCCAGTCAATTTATTAAAGGGCACAAGCGCGCTACTGTAGACGCGATGTTTAGTTGGTTCGATTCCCACTCGGAGGAATTAAATATTTAATATTTTCATTTCGTTGCTCTGCCTTCAAGAATTCGGCGGAAAATTGGGGACTGAGTGTCTTAACAGCTTTGCAAGTTCCTTCTGTCCTTTCTTCTATCCTGCTCTGCAATGCGTGTAACTAAATAAAAGGCCATGTGAAGTTTAGCCTTAGATGCATCCAGGATATCACCTCGAACCCCAGAAATATTGTAAATATAAATAATTTAATTGGTAATTCACTCAAAATTCCCAATATTTCATATCTATTAAAAGTTTCACCAGACAATAGTGCACACGGGGGAGCATGTGCCGCTTGTTCATTACAAGTCCCGAGATTTGTCTCTCACATTAAACGGAAAAAGATATATGTTGCTGTCAATAAGGAGATTACTATCATCATTATTATTTGTACGATACAGACACTCACATGTGTAGAGCAAGGAGAATTTCTATTTCTATTTTCATGCTGTCTCAGATAATATATCTGTACTAATATTATAAAGGTGAAGAGTTTGTTTGTTTGAACGCGGTAATCTCAGAAACTACTGATTGGTTTTTAAATATTGTGTTTGGGTTGGACATTTTACTTATCGAGGAAGGCTGTCGTTCGAAGTGATGATGTGTTATTCACAACTTTAACTTCTTCCATTTGACGCCGCAGCTAAAAGCTAGTATAATGCATAATTTATGACGTTTTAGAGAAATGCTTAATATTTTTTTATTGTAAGTAATAAAATATAAAAGACATGAAATACATATTTAATATTACTAATTTCAATAACAATTCAATTTCTTTCGGATTTTTTTAATTTTTCGCTGTTATCCGATCAATAAAACTGTTGAATTTTGAGTTTGTTATAAACGCCGGAATTAGTAAGGTTCTAGGGTAGCAGTCGCACAGTTGATTCGTATTATCGGACACCGATGTTATTACGTAATCATTTCCTTGAATACTTCTCTTCGTCACGTTCTTTTTCTTTATATCATCTGTGCATAGGATTTTCTCGACGTTTAATGAATTAAAAAGTTCCTCGAAGACATTTAAGCTTCGCATTTTATCATTTAAATGATTTGATTTTGTTATCATTTTATTCCCAATATATGCTATAATAATAAAAAAATATATGTTATTATACCTGCGATAAAGTAGCGTAGTTGCGGCACATGTTACTGAACATGTAGTTCTATTTCATAACTTTTCCAATTCAAACAAGCATATGATAAAATAAAGTCAAATAAGCATACATTGAAGCCTGTCATTGCAGAGGCACAAACATGCGGCTATAAACGCGACGTTGTGGGTTCGATTCTCACTCGAGGAAATGGAATATTTAATGTTTTCATTTTATTAATGAAATATTTAATACTTTAATTTCTTTGTTCTACTGTTGAGTTTCGCCACTCAACATGCAATACCTTTTGAAATTCAGTGGAAAGTGGGGAACGGAGAGTGTTAACACTAGCTTCTCTCTGTCTACCCTGCTATATTTGGGATACAGCGTGAAGTGGATTTAATTTTATTTATTGACCACACTTTGAGAGGGACAGAAAGACATAATTGATGGAGATGCAGCAATAAGGACTAAACTTTTAATAACTGAAGCGGACTAAAGTTTTGGCTATGTCTAGAATATTCAAGTGGGGATTCTTACTGCGTAGTTATAAGAAATAATTTTTGGTCAAATAAAATTTAAAATTAACATTTTATTTTAACTTAATGAAAATATTCTTTTGCGTTCGCTTTGTTGTGGTTAATTTTGGACATATCAAACCATTTTGCCTAATGTGTGGATTCATACATTTCATACATTTCACGTGGTACAATCACTAATTATTTATAGTTTAATTTATGTGCCGTTATCTATACATGCATTTTAGTTTTATATTAACGTTTTGAATGTTTAAAATTGATAATATTTTCGAATATAAATTCTTGCTCATTTTCCCAAATTTTGCTTAGGCAAGAAGTAGCTGAATCGACTCCCGTTGTTTGATTTTAGAGCGGCGAATGGAGTGTTATGACACTACGTTATCTCTGACTTACCTGTTGTTTTCGGGGCGAAATTTTATAATTTAATAATTAAAAAGGAATATTTCCGGAATATACTATAAACTGCTTGGAAAGAAAACTAGTCACGACCTTACTAGGTAGTTTATATAAAATTAACTCTTATAATTTGATGTAAACATAAATATTCAATCATAGATTTGAATAAATAACTCAAAAATAAAAAAAACTGTAACTTTCTGTTGCAGTTTTTTTTATTTTAATCTAAACCAACCATAGGTATTGAATAAAAAATACAACACTATACACATAGTGTTGTGCTGGATTGTGTTTTAGTTACTGGATTACAGCGAGTCGAGCGGCGTGATGAATAACAATTTGACATATATTTTTTAAAACCATTCAGTCTTTTATCTTCGGCTGCATTGAAAATAGTATATACAAATACAATTTACTTTTTATGGACTTTTTTTATAATACATACCTAAATCTAATTATGTTATCGTATATTATTATAAATTCTTATTAGGAAGCATTAGTATTATTGTGGTAACACCAAGTTTGTCTTGAAATTAAATAAATATGTAGTTTTCAAGTGATTTAATAATCATTTTCAGTTTTATATGATACTTGCTAAACTATTTTAAATTAATAAAGAATAACACTTTCAAGAAGGTAAACGGTTTTACTTTTACACATGTAACAATAAAATTCTATTCTGAAATGATTCCGTCTCTGGAACTATGCTTAAAGAAATATTTTTCAGTAATAGAATTTTTCTAAGTATTTTTTTTTTAAGAATTTTTTTTTCAGTGGCGTCGCTTGAGTTCTTCGATATCTTCTTGTATTAAACCATGAAATTTTGCTATATCTAAACTTACAATTTCGTGATGTTGTTGGTCCTGTACTTACTGTTGGTGGTTGTGATGTTGGTGGTTGTGACGTTGGTGGTTGTGATGTTGGTGGTTGTGACGTTGGTGGTTGTGACGTTGGTGGTTGCGTTATTGTTGGTTGCGATGTTGGTGGTTGTGATGTTATTGGTTGTGATGGTGTTGGTTGTGATGGTGTTGGTTGTGATATTGTTGGTTGTGATGTCGTTGGTTGCGATGTTGTTGATTGCGATACTGTTGGTTGTGAATCTGTTGGTTGTGTATCTGTTGGTTGTGAATCTGTTGGTTGTGAATCGGTTGGTTGTGGATCTGTTGGTTGCGAATTTGTTGGTTGTGTATTTGTTAGTTGTGAATCTGTCGGTTCTGAATCTGTTGGTTGTGAATTTGTTGGTTGTGAATCTGTTGGTGGTTGCGAATCTGTTGGATGCAAGTCTGTTGGTTGCCAATCTGTTGGTTGTGAATCTATCGGTGGATGCGATGTTGTTGGTTGTGATGTCGTGGGTTGTAATGTCGTTGGTTGTGAATCTGTTGGTTGTGTTGTCGTTGGTTGTGATATTGGTGGTTGCGATGTTGTTGGTTGCAATGTAGTTGGTTGCGATATTGTTGGTTGTGATGTTGTTGGTTGCAATATTGTTGATTGCGATGTTGTTGGACTTTCATAATATATGGTTGGGCACAAAGTGTACGGCATCATAGTGCTATAAGGCTTAAACGGAGCATTTCTAAGTGAAGAATAAATTTTTTCATAGTCTCTAGAGTAGATATTTGAGAAAACAGTTTTACTTTTCTTGAGACCAATGTATAATGGGAATACCATGTTGAAATTATCTTTATTAGATTTACACCCTCCTGCACAAACCTTGTAAGGTGCAGTGAATATGAGATTTTCAGGAAGGCTTGCGATTGCTAAAATCAACATAATTTTTACAAGAAAATTACCTTTTACTAAAAACTGGATTAGTTTGGAGTGAAATTTAATAAAAAATATATTCATCTAATAATATTATTTTATTATAAAATCAATGAGTCTTATACTAAATCATAGAAATGTCAATTCCAAGTACGAACTCGTGAAAATTTTATTATGTTGTTATTTAATAACTACTTAATTGTGTGTAAACGATTGATAAGATAAAAAAATATACACACATTATTTTTATAAAAAATGTAAAAAATTGCACGCTTTATCCCAATAGTGTTAAGACACTCCGTTCCCCATTTTCCGTTGAATTTTTCGAGGCATTTGCCTTGGTGACAAAACGAAGAAGTGATAATATTAATGAATGTAATAATTCATTCCACTGAGTGGGGATCGAACCTACAACCGTAGCGGTACTGTCACACCCTCGTACCCCCACGCCACGACGCCCTCAACAAATAATATCTTGTAGGTACTTTGTTCACAAAGAGACTTTATTATAAATGGCTGTTGGAAATCTCACGTGCATAAGCTTGAGCTTGCATTGTTTAATCAATCTTTGGTAGAACGTTACGGAGTTGCCTTAGATTAATTACGTCGAAAGGCTTTGTACATTATATCTAATAACTTCTATGAACATTGAATATATTTTATATGATAATTAATACCTTATAGAATAGAATTGAAAAACGGTCATATTATTTAATAGATAATTGCCCACTTAAAGTCATCATCCCAATATTTAGGTATAATTGCATTAACTTTCAAAAAAGTATTGGATATCTAGATAAATAAGGTTTTAGTTTGTTTTCGTAAAGCAATTTTGCTCAAAAATTTACAATGCTACATAAAAAAATAACTCAGATACTACACGTCGGTTAACGAAATCATAAGTTGGATAAGAAAGTTTGTAATCCTATTAAGTGCCCTTATAATCTATACCTATAATAAAATTGTAACGCCCTATCCGTTAGTTGTCTGTACATGGAAGATATATGAGAAAATAATGCAACAGAACTAAAAACAATGGCTTAATTTTTTTGTCTGTTTGTCTTTGTCACGGTAATCTCAGAAACGGTTTATAATTAAAAAAATTATACCATTTTAAAGAATGTTATTCGACAAATTTGCTATAAATAACTGTTTTATTGAATTGGCTGAAACTTTAATTTACAAAATAGATGTATTGTTTCTTAAATATAATAACATTATTACTATTAGAAAATGAAAGTAAAGCAGATTAGTATATGAAAAATATAATAGTAATTGTATTCTATAAGAAGAAACAAACCGCCTTAATAAAAATTGGTGATCATAATAAAATTCAAGATCTGGAGCATTTGAAAAAGAACAATAATCTTCTAGCTACAATATAAATAATAATAAAATGCCGCCTTAGCATAAGTTATCAGCGTAATAGGCATTTTCTATTGACATACAAAAGTTTATGATCTAAGAAGAAAAATTATAAATAATCCAGCTTAACTATAAGAAATAATGAAATATCACCGTACAAAAATTGTTAAGCATACTCCATTGACATTCCACAAATTAAAGTTTTGGAACAGTTCAGGAAGAACTATAATAGCAGCTGAATAATAAGAAATAAGGAAATGACGCAAAGGTTGTTCATTATGATGGGGAGTTTTGATTGTCAAATAAAAATCGTTACAAATAAAATCAACTTTGTAGAGAAATGTACGGTGACAATCAGGAAAATATCATATAATAAAACAGGTATGTTGTACGTAAAGTGTGTTTGGTTGTTAAGAACAAAAGGCAATGCAAAAGTTTGATTTTTAATGCACACATCCCATATTCGGTAGGGTAGGCACGGTAGCCGTAACAGTTTCGTGCAACTGGTCCATCGCGGCAAGTTTAAAAAACTGATGTAGTGCGAGTCTGATAAGTCCACTTAGGGGTTCCTTACCAATTTTATGATTGTAGGGCAACGGGAAATACAACTAATATAAATTGAAAATTTTTTTGTGAGGTGAACAAAAAATATAATATTTAATGAGTTTTTTCTTTGATGTTTTGAATTTTCGGATTTTTTCCTTTATTGATACTGTAAGTGCTTGTTTCATGAAAAAAATCGTAGTATAAGGTTTTGATTACGTGGCGAATTTCAGGCAATTTAATAAATATATGAGCAAGAATTTTCAGAAAAGTATTCAAAAACAGAACTGTATTTCATAATTATGATTATTGCTCTCTTTTTTTTTAATCAGGTGATGAACTGAGGGAAGTTCATAAGAAATGTTGTTAATATACTAAATAGAGAACGGAATGTCTTTACACTAGATTCTCTCTGTTTCTGAAGCTAAAAAAATATTAAAAATGTCTGTAAGATAGTTCAACAGAAACTTTTACTAGCTAGTCGTAAACTGTTTTGAATATAATATTTTTATTAAACTTCTCACTAACTTTGCAAAAAATATCTAATGAAATATTTATAGATTGGAGGATAAAAAATTCAATAAATATCGATACGAAACTTCGTGTTACGTTCGATTCTTATAAAGTATAATAATATGGAACAAATATATGTAAATTTTGCAGTACTTACTCTTTCCATGAATTATGTTTTCAATGAACTGTTCACCGTCATTATAATCATTTATTTGTGGCACAGTATGCATATTGGTTTCCTGCAAAGTTTCTTTTATTATTATTTCATATATCGACATAAAGAGAAGTACCAACAACATTTGTTACGGCAAAATTGTTCACAAAACAGTAAAAATAGCTGAGAATCGTTGTATAAATTTTTTATTGCGTTGAACAATTTAAATGTGTAACATAATATTCTTTACAACACAATCTAAGTAGTTTTATGAGAGAAAAAAATCTTTCGACAAACAAACTGATTCAAGTAGTGTTTATTTATATACCTACCCGCATTATCCAGTTTTCCGACAGCGATATTGTATCCATATTTTTAAAATTGACCATAAATGTATACTTACTGTAGTGAACATTTATATGACATCGTCGTCGTATTTTTTTATAGATTACTTAATCTATCATCTTTTAAAAAATATAATATGTTTATTAAATGCTTATAATAATTTAAAAATATTATCATTTTTTCGCTCTGGTGTAGAGGTAAAGCGCGACGTTGAGTTCCGTCACTCAACACGCAATGCCTCCCGAATTCGGCGGAAAATAGAGGACGGAGTGTCTTAACACTAACTACGTACTAACGTGAAGTTGTATCTAAGAGGTATAATTTGAAAATATTTAAACATATATTATTAAAGTAACATAATATTTTATAATTCATAATCAACTTACACCTTTTACACCGCAGTGTTAACAAATGATGTCAGTCTGTTTGGCATATAGCGTTGTAAAACATATTATAAGTAGATCTATACATTAATAAATAACTGTCATTGTACATTATATATATGTTAACTCCAAACTCTTTCCAATTGGCGAAAGAGTTCTCGACAATTGTTTTGTTGAGCACGAGATAAAAATATATTGTGAGGCAAGCGGCCTAGAATGAAGGAATTTTAATAAATATATACTTCACATGTGACATAACTGAAACATGTCTTTGGGCCCAGCCAAACTTCTGGGATTTATCTAAAACAGAAAAACAAGGTCATAGTACGTAATGTTGTATTATTGTCGTTGTCGTACATAAGTTTTAATATAGGAAGAATTACGATTCGCAAAGGCCAAAATTAAGTGAAGTAACACGGTTACTATTTATAATATTATGAAACAACAGATTTGAATATTATTTTAGGTATCTAAAAGGAAGTAAATTTATTTACAACATGCTATTACGTTGGTAGTTATTTCTTCCTTTTAGACGATTGTACGGTAATTTATAGCATATTTAGACATAGTATATATTAGTATAAAAATATCGTCCTACGTACAGTTCGCGAGGGTTAAAATCTGAGCATTGAAACTGTGTGAGTGTTTAAAGGTTTATAATAAATATAAAAAAATCCAATAAAAATAATCTATAATTCTTCTACACCGGACATTGCCTTTTTATAACTTTTACCCTCGTGTGATGTGCTGTTTAAGTTACCAATGATTTTTCTTGGTTATCATCTAAAACAGCGTTGTGTCCACGATATTATATTTTTTTACCGCTTGGTCACATACAGTTTTTTTTATGACAGTGCTAACTTTATCTTTGACTCTTAATAAATCTAGCACAAAAATAAAATATTAAGAATTAAATATGTGACGCCCCTGTCTGTACAAGAGATGCAGGGATCTTGTCAACAAAACAGTATTAACCGGTTTAGGCCAACAAGTGACGCAAGTAACCTTTACTATATATGAACGAACACTCACACAATCAGAAAGCTCAGATTAGACCTTGCGGACTGTTCTACAAGAATACAATAATTTAATAAAGGAAAACTTTGTGTTTTAATAGAAATTGTAGTATGAAATAGAAAAATGTCTCGCTGTGTTGTTGTTTTTCCTGCGTTAACCCGCTGCTATAATTGAGTGATAATAAGCCTATATGTTGCTCTGGAAACTCCGCTATCTTCCAGTGAAAATCCCATAAAAGTTTAATATTGAGTAAATATGCAATTGAATAAATATATAATATTTTTTTGAAATTACAGACAGAAAACTTTTATTTATATATGGGTAAGAAATTGTATATTATTTTATGACGTTGGTTAGTAAATATACGTATTCATATTATAAAAATAATAAGTAGTATTATTAATAAAGAAAAAAAGTTAAAATATTTGTCACGTCGGATTCACCCATGAAGAGCTTTGTAATTTTGCTTTGTATTATGTACATAGCATAGTTATGTATGGAGCCAAAATACCAGTATAATGATCTAACAAAAAATGAGTTTGTTTTTAAATTGGTTATTTAAATTACAATGTTAATTTTGTTATACAGTTCGGGTTGCCTGCTTTTAATATTTTAGTATCTTTATTTTGGCATAAAGCGCTTCACGGAATAGATTATCTATATATCAAGTCTCAAGCGTGTAGTTTTAATAGTTTCAGAAAAGCAAAATTATAAAGGTTCCATTTTTTACGACTACGGCTACGGAACCCTGATAACAAACGTCACAATATTACAATTACCTAGAAATGCTATATGCTATAGTACGTTTCGATAGCAGTTTTATTAATGTTTATTTGTATCAGTATTGTTGTATACGTACTATTTGAAGTATATGATGAATCACCTTGAACATCTATCTATCTCATATTATCTGGTGGTATTCTAAAGTTGTGTGCTAGCAAATTAAATATTGGCTTATTTAAAAAAAAATGATCTGACTGGCTCTGTGCCGAAAGGAACATAAGGATTTGATTGATTATATTTTGGTAATATAAATTATTGTCACACGGAAAATTTAATAATATCATGGAACAATAAGGTTTTTTAATGTCTATAATAAAATAAAACAGTAAAAATGTGTGTCAGGACACAAAATATTTTTAAGAAGAATCACTCGATCAAGGATCAATTAATTGTATAGCCATCATACCTGGAAAGAACATAGGCTTAATAGATTTTGAAGACTGGCACATCTGCCGTAGATCATATTAGTCTACCTAAAGTATGAGAAATAATAAAGTGGCACCTTAACAAAATTATTTGAAATTCCAGGTTTTCAATTTTTATATTGCATATTAAAATTGAGAACCTGAAATTTCTGATGAAGTATCATAACGACTTAGCTTAATTATCAAATACTGCCTTACTAAAACTAATTCAGTGTTATAGATATTTCTCATGGATATTTAAAAATTAAACGACAGAAACATCAGACGAAGGACCTTAACAGACCAACTAAAGTTAAAGAAATAAAGAAGTGGTACAGTAGTAGAAGTTAGTCATTAGTGGTAGGCAGTTTTCGTTTATAAAAAAATATTGAGAAGTAAACCTCAAGTCTGAGTAGTGTTCCACTGCTGTGGGTCTAACTCTCAACGAATGAACGTTGTTCTTTCGAATTCCACTCGGAGGAATGATTATAATTAAATTATATGCTTTTTCTATTTAGGCCTTTCAAAAGAAATTGCTTATTTCGAAATACTTTGTCTCGAAAGTTTTTTTCTAAATTTCAATGTGAGCATGTGGTAAATGAAAATTGTAGATGGACATGATTATAACGTCGTCGCTAATAATAAGTCCTTAGGTCTTCGTAGGCTTTTTTGGACCATGTAATAAATTTATTAAAAAAAAACAATGAAAATATCATGACTTAACTATATCTGTCATTTTATTTGATTTTATTTAATTTAATTTTATTTAATCTTTTACAAATATACACTTTATCTTAAACATATAATAAATAGTTTCCTTGATTCCGAAACAGTATGAAGTTATTTTTAGATTCTCGTTGATTGTGCGACAACGGCCTTAGTTCTTAAGAATGATTAAATCAAACTAATTGCCTTCGTATATATGACATCGCATTATTGACATTACTCATTTGATGCGGAGATGGCACGGTCCGCGTAATTTATCATTATTTATAGGTGCAATATATCACACTTGACATGTCAAAGTCCTTTTGCGGTTGTGGCCAAAGAAAATTCTATTTCTTCATATAAATACTAATAGAATGATAACAACGAAATTACGAAATTATATTAAAAGGTATAAATACGTATCTATAATTTGAACAAATATTTTTACTATTAATATATTTTTTGGAGAGAAGAGACAAGAAAAATTACTTAATATATTTAATTTAGTTTTCAAAATATCTTGACAATTGTCTTACCTATTATAATTGATTATCATTAAAACCGAATGTGACATTCGTTATTTCATTTTCTATATTATCTTTGCAAATAAGTGCATACGCTTTGATCAGCTCGACCGCTCGTAACAACTATAATATCTAAATTGACGCCAATTTAAATATAATAATAGTAACTATTAGATATATGTATTACAGAGTACATCTCTGTTAAACAATAAGGTTTCCAATCGGTGACACATATTGGTCTTCTATTTCTGTACAATTAGTGACACTCGTCGAAGTCTAGGCTCCGTTGGTCATTGTAACATTTAATTATGTTCAATTTGGCCGATTGCCGGCTCTACCTGCTAGGTAGTCTAACGTTTTGGCCCGCCTCCAAATGATTACATTCACTGAACTGTCAAAGATAAGTTATTTTAGATATCGCGACATTGAAACTTTTCGGTCGTCATGTTGTCATATTACCGTCACTTACACAGTTTTTTTCAGTTTTTTTATTTGTGTTTATATAGTCTTTAGGAATTATATATGTTATCTATTCTGCTATTTTCGATATAATAAAGTTATTGATTAATAGTAATTATAATAATTCAATATAGTTGTTGTAAGTTCGCCTCAATTTTCGTTGTTCTATTTTATTGGCAGTGATTTAGTAGCGTTTATGAGGCACTAATTACACAGACTGACGATGCTGATACTTGGTAGGTCTGATGTGATAAATGTAGCAAGAATTGTTGTTATTTTGATAAAGTTTTTCTTTATTCCTTATACAATAATTATGATCAAACAATTTAAATAATTTTGGGATGCAGTTAGATAAAGTAGTTTTTTTTTTAAACTCAGATTTCGTTACTGACGTCGCTTTGCATTTTTTTTTCTTGTGATTAAATCGCTTTGCGCTATCGAAATATATCAAGTAAATATCCAAAATTATGATAATAAAAATAAAATTATAAATCTACGTCAGTCAGTTGAACGCAAGCGAGGTATAAATAAAAATTATTATTTGTACTTAAAAGTTTATTCGTTGAAATAAGATGACTTCGACAGAGGAATGCGGATAGCTCTGAGTGTAACAATAGTGTCTGTAGGGCGGCTAAAGTGGGTAGCGCGAGTTGATTCACGACAACGAAATCCTGTAACATTGACATAAAGTTCACGATCGTGGATAGGAGCAACGTCCGCACAGCAACGTCAAGCGGGTGTTAGTGCAAGCTATAGGTATACGGAATTAATTCCAAGTTTGGAATACTTCCTCGAGATAAGGGACTTCGTGTGGGCCCGCTGGAACTTGGCACCGACTGAGATGTGTTGAAGCAGGGTTGTGTCTTTGCTATACTTCTTGCTGCTGTAGCTGTAGCCTTTTGAGAGATAGGTTCTAAGAGCACGTTCGCCCCATGTTTGCGGGACTGGCCTCTCGACGGGTATGCCGTGGTTACGTTTATCTATGTAGTTGATTAAATCATCATAGTAGTTCTTTTGGTAGTCATAAATATAGTTGTACTGGAAGAATTTTGGCCTAAAAATAAAAATATATTGTTATATTAATGAATTTCAAAATCGATAACAATTACACATTTATGCATTTGAACCTCTAACAAAAAAAATCCTACATATGAACCCTATTTATTATTTTGTTATATTTAATTAAAAGCCAAATTATTAAGATTTTATTAGTATTTACAAAGCTAAACAAGAATCAATAAAATACATAGGCCGTACCTGACCCAATGTTTGCAAACTAGTCGTTTTGGATCGGTGCCGTGAACTGGATTTTCTGGTGGTGGTGGTTCTGCTACCTCAGCTTGAGGTGCCTCTGAGGGTGCCTCTTCAGCGGCTGGCTCCGCAGCCGGCGCCGCTTCCGCAGGCTTATCTTCTTCTACCACGTCATCCCACATCTTGCCAGGAATGCTGTGAGATAGAAAAATCACTGGCAATTATTGTCTTAAACACTCTAATACAATATTTATTGTTTCAAAATAGACACAATATAGTAATAACCCATCACTATCACGAACCTAACTAATATAGAAGAACGTGTGAAGAGGTTGGGTGATCGTACACGACTGACACAGGCGTTGCCTGGTGGCGCGGCAGCCACTCAATTTATCTAACTTTGACCCCACCTGGCTGTCGTAAGCTAGTGGTACTAGTTGCCAATGATTTTCTGTCAATACACTGACCGTGCGATGCAAAGTCTTCATGGCTAATTACTTCGCCAATTATATTTTTTGTTTGATGTATACACACACACACATATATATATATATATATATATATATATATATAATGTTAAACGTATAATTTGTAAAATTCTTGTCAATTGACACATGTATGTTTCTAAAGATGAGACAATTTATACGAAATTGTATAATTGAAGAAGAAATAATTTTGAAAATTTTATGGAAATAAGCCAAGTTTTTAGTGAGGTTTATCACTTTTGTTTTAATTATAAGAATACTATTTTACTTGTCTTAGACACGAAAGCTGTGATATAATTCATTGTAACACTTTAATTATTGGCGTTGGTGTAGAAATAGATAAATTTCATATATTATTACTGATTTTACTATTTTGTAAACTACTATCTAGCTTGTACTATTTCTAATATATATACATAAGTAAGCTTACAATAAATATGAAGGAACAGTTATTAAATCAAAAGAAATTATTGTCATCTTCTGCGACACACAAATCGGACTAATAACTAAGGATACTAAATTACAGATATGGACAATGGCGTCTCTGCTCCATTACTTCGACAAAATAATCATTTTTATTACCTATAAAGCATTTGAAATCAATAATCTATTATCATATTTCATGTTAAAAGTTTTAATTAGTAAAATATTGAATTTCAAATAATTTCTGTTTCTTTGGTTTTTAAATGCTGGTGTCTCTAGATTTTAATGGGTTCTGGCTTCTTATTAATGATTTCGTGCCAAGATAAATTTTCAACAAGATGGATATCTGTTTATTACTAATATACTCATAAATTTTATTAATTGAGGCGAACGAATAAAATATGTTAATTTAGTCTTACACAACCTAATTATTAGTAATTTAGTTATTACTCATTTTCTAAATTTTAGTTTGAGTTTGCTTATTTTAGATATGACCAAATGTACTTTTTATACTCGATCAGATTAATAATTTTCAGTGTGTTTTGTGTGAATCAGTGTGTTAACTAATTCAAAGCTATGTATATATTAATCAGCTTCATGCTGTATCTCGCATGTAGCAGGGTAGATAGAGGCAACCCAGTGTTAAGACACTCTGTTTCCCACTTCCCGTCGAATTTTTCGAGGCATTTATGTTGACATTTTCGCCTAGGTGCCAGAGCGAAGGAATAAAGATATTAATAAATAATAATTTACTCCCCCAAATGGGGATCGAACCCACAACCATCGCGTTACAGTCATACCGTTATGCCCCTGCGCTATGACGGCGTCAATATACACCTATATAATGGCTGAGAAGCGAATTCCATACATTTTTATTCGCAACATGAATACTTCTATCTCTTTTTTCAAGATAAAAGTTAGCTAGCTTATCTGCTTTTCTAAAGTAATAGAGTTACTATATTTGTACCAAAGGTTATTAAAATCGATGGTTTTGACGTGAAAGCGTAACAAACAGACAGTTTCACATTTATAATATTAGCGAGATTACGGTGGAAGCGATAATATTGATAAAATAATCCAACCTTGCCTGTTTTAAACTTCGCCGTCCTACGAGAATTCCCACAAAATATAGATAGAAATTTCATACGAGATAAAGGATGACTAGACAAATGCTTGTTAGAATATTAATTCTGAAGTTATAAAAAGGATATATAATAATATGAACGGGACTTTTGTTCAAAAACTTTACGTATGTATTATATGACATTTAAACTATGAAATTAATATAATAGGTATATAAAATAAAATAAAAATAAATCAGCTTCACGCTGTATCCCGCACACAGCAGGGTAGGCAGAGGGAACCTAGTGTTAAGACACTCCGTTCCCCACTTTCTGTCGAAATCTGGAGGCATTGCGTATTGAGTGGCAGAACACAATGCCGCACTTTGCCTCGACACCAGAGCGAAGAAAATGGAAATATAAATATAAGTAAATATTTCATCTCCTCGAGTGGGGATCGAGCCCACAACCAGTCGTTTACAGTCACACTTCGTGCCGCTGCGCCACGACTGGCCTCACTATATATATAATAGGTATATAGTTTTTAAAAATCAAATAAAATACGTTTTTCCATTTAATCACAAATGTTATAAATGTACTTGGAATTATAAATTGTATGACTTTAAGCTCGAATGGTTTACTAGTAGCCTCTGAAGAGATCCAATATTCAGGTCCTGACTCCATCATCACACCAGCCCGTTGATTCCATAACTATTGTACTATTGTCACCTACGCTACGTATAACTGCCAAATGTCATGAGGATACTATTATTACAAGTAGTCTTAACTCCGGTGCTTATAGTTACAGATCAACGATTGGAAAACGTGTTAAGAATCTAGTTTTTTTTTCAGCTTCACGCTGTATTCGGCATGTAGCAGGCCAGACAGAGGGAGCCTAATGTTAAGATACTCCACCACTCTCTCTCTCCGCTTTCTCTCCACTTTTCGCCCCATTCTCCAGGCACCCACAACCTGTCACGTTTATAGTCAAACTTGTACGCATGAATAGTTGCATGAATAGTTTTAACTTGTGGCATGAATAGTTTTAACTTAATTTTTTATAAACCACATATTTGAGGCCAGTCGTGGCGCAGCGGCACGAAGTGTGACTGTAAATCGACTGGTTGTGGGTTCGATCCCCACTCGAGGAGATGAAATATTTACTTAAATTTATATTTCCATTTCTTCGCTCTGGTGTCGAGTAAGCTAAGCTAAGCGAGGCCTTGAGTTCTGCCACTCAACACGCAATGCCTCTAGAATTCGGCAGAAAGTGGGGAAGGGAGTGTCTTAACACTAGGTTCCCTCTGCCTACCCTGCTGTGTGCTGTGGGATACAGCGTGAAGCTGATTTATTTATTTTTATTTTATATTTCTATTTATTGCTTTAATACTAGCGGTGCGTCTTCGTATCCTCTATGTACTAACATGTTAACAATGGGTCAATTCGAGATGGTTGCCAAAAAGAAAGATTTATGTTTATATACAAGTGATGTTCTAATGATTACGGTACATTTTAAATGTACTTAAATTTTGATTAAATATTTTTATATTAACTGATGTATCTTATACGCTATTAATTTTATCTTATAAATATAACACGTATTTGTTTTATTAGCTTTACACTACATCCTAGCAGTATACGCAGAGGGAGCCTAGTGTTAAGACACTCCGCTCTACATTTTTCAATGAATTCTAGAGGCGCACTCCACACGTTTTGATGAGTGGCGGAACTCAACGCCGTGCTTTGTCTCGACACCAGAGCGAACAAATGAAGATATATATTTTTTTCATTTATCCCATTAAAAAATCGAGCCCACAACCTGTGGCGTTTACAGTCACACGCTTATGTCCCTGCGTCACGACACCTCAAGTAATTATTTTTTTATCCGATTATTATATAGAATTATTTAAATATGTTTTACTTTATATCTTCTTTATATATTCTTACCATGTATTGATAAACTTTACGTATGTTTTAAATTATAAAAGTATCGTACTATTTTGTTACTATACATTTTTAGCTTCAAAGGGTATACACCTTATAGCCGGATAGATAAAGGAACCTAGTGTCAAGACTCTCCGACTCCTACATACCGCTCAATTATCGAGACATTCCGCGTGTAATAGTGAAACTCGATGCCGCGCTAATGAAAATGTTTCGTTCCCCTAAGTGGGAATAAGTCGCTCAACAGTCAACAGTCGCGTTTGACTGTCAGGCGCTGTGCTGCCAATGTCATTTATTCAAATTACCTAATGTTTCTAAAACCAACGGAAAATAGGGACCAAGCGGGTAGCTGCAAAGATTGAAATAGTAGCAAAATACCTAGATATTACAATGTATTTTACAATGCATGCAGTATAATTAATACATATTATTAATAATTAACATATTGAGGATACATATGAGGCCAGTCGTGGCGCAGTGGCATAAAGTGTGACTGTAAAACCGACTGGTTGTGGGTTCGATCTCCACTCGAGGAGATGAAATATTTACTTAAATTTATATTTCCATTTTGTCGCTCTGGTGTCGAGGACAAGCGCGGCGTTAAATTCTGCCACTCAACACGCAATGCCTCCAGAATTCGGCAGAAAGTGGGGAACGGAGTGTCTTAACACTAGGTTCCCTCTGCCTACCCTGCT
>JAAIXJ010000391.1:142165-160529 GCA_013403705.1 Heliconius hermathena
CCAAAAATGAAAAAGTTATTTTTTCAAATAAAATAAATAATAAAATTGTCGTTTTAAAATAAAACGCCATTTCTAAGGACGACGCACGCACACATAAATCTATCAAAGGAACACCGCCGCACACGCCCCTTTCCGAAATCGAGTCGTAGATATTAGCGATAAAGTTCAAAGTTGTTTAACCTTTAGTAGTATTTTTGTAGTAGTAAGTGTTTATGTTATTGGGATCTATACGTAATCGCGTCACACGAAATACAGGTATGGATAAAAATCGTGAAATGAAAAAAAAAATCCTACGTCCAAACTGTTGAGGCATCTTGATTAATTTCTTTAGGTATAAGTTTGAAATATTTTACCCTATATGCTGTTTCCGTAAATGGAGCGCTGCCTCTTCCACCCTGTATAATATTATTAAAACGTCAAAAATTGTTTCATAATAATTATAGGAGTCGTAGTAAAAAAAAAATCCGACGTAACGTAGGGGCACAAGTGCGACTGTAAACGCGACAGTTGTGAGTTCGATTCCCACTCGTGGCAATAAAATATGTTAATATTGTTATTTTCTCGCTCTCAATTTCCGCCACTCAATACGCAATGACTTGACTATTGGGCGGAAAATGGGGAATGGAAGTGTCTTTATGGAGATGGAGTGTCACAACCCTCATAGAAGTAGAGAGAGGACTCCTCTCCCTACCTCTATGTATAGGATACAGCGCGAAGATGAAAAAAAAAGAAATTAAAACAAAAAAACGATGCAAGGCTGAAATTCTGTAACTATGATGTTCATTAAGCATCTAAAGTTTATAAATAAATTAAAATCCATATTAAGGAATACCAATTCAAAATACTAATTGTTAATATTCTAGTCTAAGTCCAAGTCCTTAAAATTTTTAGCTTCTATTAAGACCACTCACAGTATCATTGCTAGAGAGTCTGTAAGTCAATGAAGCTTGAGCTAAGCCTTTCACTAAGATGTTTCGATTCAAGTAAATTTAGTATCTGATCAAGCGGGAAATTGACAAGCAAGTACATCATTACTAAAGGTATTATTCAGTTGGTTAGATGCCTCAAGGAGGACTAATTAACTTGAAGATTCTATTAATCTATGGTATTGGTAATATGGATATAATGTGATGGTAATACGGGGTGTCCCAATATTAACGTAATATTTAATTAAATAAAAAGCACAGTTTTTGGTGTTTTGATTGATTTTTTTTATTGAATCATAAAGAACATAGAATATGGTTATGGAATAAGACATATCCAGCCTAAAATCCACATTAAACAGTGACGTGTTGTGGACACATTTGTTTTTCGACCCCGAACGCGGCAATATTGGCGTTTAAGAAAGCTATCAAGGTGAAAATGTGGTTCATCGCTAAGGATGATTTAGTTCCATAGATCCATTTGTTAAAATCAAATCAAAAATTTGAGGCCAGTTGTGGCGAAGGGGCACAAAGAGTGACTAAAATCGACTGGTTGTGGGTTCGATCCCCACTCGAGGAAAAGAAATAATTATTTACATTTATATTTTCATTTCTTCAATCTGGTGTCGACGCAAAACGCGGCGTTGAGTTCCGCCACTCAACACGCAATGCCTCAAGAACTTGGTGAAAAGTGGGGAACGGAGTGTCTTAACACTAGGTTCCCTCTGCCTACCCTGCTGTGTGCGGATTTGTTAATGTTCAATATATGTATTATAGATATAATTTTTTTATGGGTTGCCAACACTTCACTGCACTTGCGTTAATTTTCGGACACTTTTGTCTATGGAAGAATATATTTTGTTATAAAAAGAAATTAAATAATATATGGTTTGTGCTTGTTTGCCTTTTAGCATTTCTTTGAAAACAGTATAGGATCAGGTATTTCTATTAAAAATAATTTCAAATACATTGATCAGAAATATTTTTATTTTCAAAAGTCTCTTTTTCCTTGTTTGAATATATTAATTAGATTTGCAAATTTTCAAAACCTTAAAGAATGAGGGTCATGTTCTGACCACGAACCCTGCGAGGGTAAAAGAGTAATTTTTTTCAGCTAAACTAATGCAAATATTATGCAAGATTTTTGTCATTTAAAATTAAACTTACTTTTATAGTCCTTCTCATTTTCCATTTTTACGAGCTACGGCGCGCCTTTGTTTTCTTTTAATTATAATTGTAATAAGATATTCTGTAAAATCAAAAGTGAATAAAAAAAGAAATAAGTAAAAAATCTACTAAGTTGCTATTAAACACAAAATGTATAAAAAATATCGGTCAAGTGCGAGTTGGTCCACCCAACAAGGGTTTCGTAATAATTTGATGTAGGTCAACCAAAAGTGCAACTTATAAAAATTGACAAAGTTAAATTTGCAGGGTATTTTATATGAAATGAACTGCAAATGTAAGTTTGCCGCCATTTGGAGAACATCGGCCAACAAGGTGACCTTATAAGTTGTTTTTCTTTTGTGATACCAATCAATCTTTAGACTTTTTTGACAAAGCAACAAACAGACAGTCTATCATAGACGGACAAAAAAGTTTTTTTGTTTTGAAATTTTGATCTCTTAAAACTGTAGGTAAAAGGTGTATACTAAATAATTCATGAAATTATAAAAAATATTATTAATATAAACTGAATGATTAAAGAAAATAAATATATTGCGCCATTTACAAATAACACATCAAAGTTATGACAAATGTTATTTTTTTGGGAAATTAATGAAGGTGTCTTTGGTGAGTATTGACGAATAATTTGGCTTCAATCAACGAGACGGTCCGCTACTAATGCGTGCCAATCTACAGGTTGTTTACTTTTCATAGAATAAACGAGAAAATTTTCAGAACAAATAAAGTAAAAAAAAAACAACTTCGCGTTGTATCCTATACACATCAGGGTAGGCTGAGGGAACCTAGTGTTAAGACACTCCGTTACACAATTTCCGCCGAATTCTGGCATTGCGTGTTAAGTAGCGGAAGCGGACACGAGAGTAAAGAAATGGAAATATAACTTTTAATAAAAAAAAATCCTGGAATGGAGATCGAATCCATAACCGGTCGCGTTTACAGGCAAACTTTGTGCCCCTGTGCCACGACTGGCCTCAATTAAAGTAAGATTATGAAAAATACACACCAATCAAATTGGGATTACCAGATCAAAGTTGGTTGCATGAATGAACTCTTTATCAATTCCAACATTCATTTCCATTGAATTTCCTCGCAGGTTCTGTTATCAGTCTGTGCATGCGGTAATGAGGGGCTTTGACGGCTCTGGGCTTATGTACCACAACCGGCTCAGAGGGTGGATCTGAACATGATTCCCATCTATTATTATTTAAAAAAAATTATAGCGTGTGCTTCACACAATATTTCAATATTTATAAAAAGCGCTAATGATTTTAAAGAGTTGTTATGTTTTGGTCATATATCGAAAACTATAGAAAAATGAAATTTCCAATTTATGGATTTAAGTATCACAAAAATCAGTGAGAAATACTTATCGTCTCAAAGATTTCCAGCTTTCACCAGAAAGAGCTTTATATCATTAAGTTCAACCAGGACATTAACTCTGGTACTATTTATACTGAGTTTAAAAAAAAATCGATAATTTTACTTTCGACATATGAAGCCCAGTTAACATAAAATACTATCTCCACCGTGTGCACCTTTTGTATTTTGGTAATGAATTCAATCTATAATCATAAAATGTATAAAGAATTTTAACAATAGCACCTATACTGAAAGGCCATTGGAATCATGATGATAAATAAATACTTTTATGTATTTCAAAATATATATAATGAAGAATTGTGTTGGACAAAATGAGCGGAAAATCATCATGCATTCGGCTGTTATATGACTTTTAAAATCATTATTACTACAAGATTATTTTAAAATAAATGTTGTAAAATAACTTACTATTTTAGTCATAATATTTTCCGTCTTTACATATTATAATATGATATGTTTTTTTTTCATTTCACGCTATATGCCGCACACAGCACGTACCGTGCAAAGGTAAGCTAGTATTAAAACACGAAAAGAGGGCAGTCGTGGCACAGGGGCACAAAGTGTGACTGTAAAACCGACCGGTTATGGGTTCGATAAAATTTTTACTTAAATTTATATTTCCATCGTGCTGAGGCAAAGCGCGGCGTTGAGTTCTGCCACTCAACACGCAATGCCTCCAGAATACGACAGAAAGTGGGGGACGGAGTGACTTAACACTAGGTTCCCTCTGCCTACCCTGCTGTGTGAGAGGCACAGCGTAAAGCTGATTTTTTATCTAATTTACTGTTGCACACTGTATACGACGAGCAGTTCATTTTATAAAAGCTGTCCGTCCCAATTGATCGAAGTTCGACCTTGTCATTCTAATGAGAGGTCTATTTTAATCCGCTATGATAGATAGTAATTAAATAAAGCGGATATTGATAGCTGGCAATAAAAAGTATAATTTTACCAATCAACTTATAAACATTTTTTGGTTATAAGCACCTTATGGTGAAATTTAGAATTCCTATTTTTGTACAGTATACTTTGTTAGGAAATCATTAATAATTTGTTTTTTTTTATTCGAATTGAGTGGCGGACATCAACGCTGCGCTTTGGTCCACTACCAGAGCGAGAAAAGGGAAATATTAAATATTTCATTTCGTCGGCCCCACAACCTATCGCGTTTACAGCTGCATGCCAGTGCCCCTGCGCCACGATTTGCCTCTATGATAATATCTAGCAATTAAATTTGAAAAGATACTAATTTATTGATATGGAAAATTGTTCGGCCTCATGTGGAGTACTGCTCTTATCTCTGAGCTGGTGCACCCCAATGTAAACTTGATCCAATCCATTTGATCGCATACAACGTAGAACTATTCGAATTGTTGGAACAATGATTTGTGAAAGGCTTGACACGACTTAAAGGCTTGTAGAAAGTTTGGCTTTGCGTAGAGACGTCTCCTCACTGTGCGTTCTCTACCGCATTTATTATGAGGAGTGTTCTAGGGACTGTTTGACCTGATATCTGCTGCTGAATTTTTAACTGCATAGTACGTCACAAGTGAAATACCATCCAGACCATCTGGATATTTCGTATGAACTTTCTTCCACACGACACGCAACTATGGAATGACCTACCTGCGGCAGTGTTGAAAACACTCAATCTGGACTGGTCAATACAACTTGCCTTTAAAAAGCACTTCTATCTCCACCTCAAAGACCGGCAACATTCTGGTGGTACACGGGGTCGTGGGCGGCGGTGATCACTTACCATCAGGTGACCCTTGTCTTTATCTTTGTAAAAAAGTAAGTAATATTTTTAAGCAGTGGAGGTCGAACTCACAACCGTTGCGTTTACAGTTAGATACTGTTCACTGCGCCACGATGTCTTGCACAAATAAATAATAAATATGTTTTTCTATCACTCATGTATATTTATTTGTGAGTGACCTGACACCTGAGCCTAAGACCATCTGTTGTTGATATCGTATACTGCAACCAATTCATGGCGACCGTTGCAACCTTTCTAATTTATATTGGGCTACCAAAGACATACAGCCAGCGCCATCTATTGGAAATTTTGTAAGAAGTCATGTGTAATCTATACTTATAATAAAATCTTAACGGATCGGTGTCTGTACAGGGACGATATATGGAACTGATTATTATGGGACTAACACTAATAAATAGACGGGGTTGTAGAGCAACATAAGGGCTACTTTGATACACAAACAAAAAAAATATCACATTCAAATACGTTGTTCGACAAAATTGCTACTTCTTATAAAATATATTTTATACAACTGTTTTATTGAATAGGCTAAATCTTTAATTTTCAATGTTTTGTTTTTTTATATTGTTTGTATTATTATTTGTAGATAATATGATATGATAAAATGATAAAATGGACTGAGATTTCAAGATTTAGGATTCCACAATGTAAGTTCGACATATGAAACAGTCAACATAAAATACTATCTTCACCGTGTGCACCTTTTGTATTTTGGTAATAAATTCAATCTATAATCATAAAATGTATAAAGAATTTTAACAATAGCACCTATGCTGAAAGGCCATTGAAATCATGATGACAAATAAATACTTTTACGTATTTCAAAATATATATAATGAAGAATTGTGTTGGACAAAATGAGCGGAAAATCATCATGCATTCGGCTGTTATATGACTTTTAAAATCTTTATTACTACAAGATTATTTTAAAATATAATAAATGTTGTAAAATAACTTACTATTTTAATCATAATATTCTCCGTCCTTACATATTATGATATGTTTTTTTTAGTTTCACACTATATCCCACACACAGCACGGTAGGCAAAGGTAACCTAGTGTTAAAACATGGAAAGAGGGCAGTTGATTTAGGATTCCACAATGTAAGTTGACACCTTCTCGAGCAACCATGTAGTGCTTGCAATTTATCAATGATAGATAGAGATTTGTGGAGCAATATTTAATCTATGTTTTAACCCAAAATTAATGGTTCTCTTTTATCATCAAGGTATATCCATGATTTTCTTTTTCTTTTTTTATTGTGTGGGTCATAAGTGTGTAAACATAAGTAGGGAATAGAGTGACTTAACACTAGGTTCTGCTCCACACTGTTGTGTGCGGGATACAGTGTGAAGCTGATTTATTTATTTTACGACAATTTTTGCTAGCAAAGTCAAATCCATTCCCTAAACACTTAAATTACGATTTATTTAATGCATAACAGTATAGATAACGAAGCCAATCGTGGCGCAGGGGTACAAACTGTAAATGCGATTGGTTGTGGGTTCGATTCCCACTCTAGGAAATGAAATATTTATTTTAAAATTTTATTTAAAAATTATATTTTCATTTCTCTAGTGTCAAGGCAAAAGCGCCAATCCTCCAGCTTTCGGCGGAAAGTGGGCAACTAAGTTTCTTAACACTACGTCCCCTCTGCCTATCTTGCCTATGAGGGATATAGCGTGAAGCTGATTTAATTTTTAATTTTAGTATAGATAATCAAAATAAATATTTGATCCATTTTCAGAGTTCTGTACCTCAAAAGGAAAACAACCGGAACTCTTATATGATCACTTTGTTCTGTCTGTCAACACTATTTTACTTGACATCGCGTTGATGTATCAAGCTAAAATTAATATCTTATATTCAGGTTTACAGTCTCTTGAGCACGTTAATTAAGCTTCTAATACAACGCAGTCAAAAGACATGAACATTTATGTACAGTTTTTGCTCCTTTTATGTGAAATTCGCCGCGAAAAGAAAATCTAAATTTTCTATCTATCTAAAGTTTTCTACCCGTAGACCTACTATTTACTACTAGTTAAGAAATGTAGGATGAAGTGAGATCTTATAATACAAATAAACCAAAAAAAATCCGAAAAATCCGTAAAAATGTATAAATATTTCATAGAAAAAAAATCATTACAAACTTATATTTGTAGTTAATTTTATACAAAATAAGTGAATACTAAGTTTTTTAACTTTATTGCTGCATCGTCAAAACCTTTGAGGTATTTTCCAATCACAACCCAGAAATTGGTACAGAACCCTCAGTTGGCTAGTTGGACTCGCGCTTGGCCGGTTTTTTCTTAAATACTTAAATATATATTCGTATATTTCAAGCGGGTAAAGCGACACGGGATCGCTAGTCTATTGATATTATACTCTTTCAAAACTGAGTGACTAGCAGTCGGTCTCAACAACTTATTTTTTGATTATATTTTTTTAACATTGAAACAAATGTTTTTATTAACAACTAGTGACACGCCCGCGGCTTCGCCCATTTGAACTACAAAAATAATTATTTACAATTTACAAACATTCAGGTTTTTTATTTCACGGCACATTAATCGAAAAAAGATTTTAAAATTACATAACTTTTTTATTAATGAACCAATTGATATAAAACAAACACAAAATATTAAGAGAAGTTTTATAAGGAAATGTATATAACATTTCCTAAGAGAAAGGGTACTCTTTCAATAATAATAGAGAAAGATAATGTTGACTCTATTTGTGTACAGGAATGTAAATATGACCCACACAGAAAAAAAAGAAAAAGAAAATCATGAATATATACTTTGATGATATAAGAGAACCATTAATTATTAATTCAAAAGACACGTCAGATGAGAGTGTAAATTATGAGGATGCAACGACTGGTGTAAAGGATACGATATTTTATTATATGTTTTTTATGTTTGATTTTTATATGGATCTCTAGTAAATTATATAATTTTAATATTTTTTTTCTGGCTGGACACAAATTCAAAGCTCAGCTTTGCTTCGCGAACTCTACAAACGACTGCAATAAAAAAATACATTGAAAAAAAAAATGGTAAAAAGTAAACAGCACTCACTATCTTTCTATCTTTTATGAAACGACGTTTGTACGAATGTACTTAAAATGTTTAATTTTCAACTTTATTAAATTTTCAACAGCAATAAAATTAAAAAAAAAGTTACTGTAAATTCTTTTGATGCAGCCTCGACGGAGCGCGTAACTTTGCATAATCTTATAAACTATACGCAACTTACATCAGATTTAACATGTTTTATGTAACATATTATTTTTTCTTTTTAGATTTATTATTTTAGTAACATTTTTAGCAATTTTTTTTATTTTCGTATAAGTTAATTTATATAATAAAACTTATTAAAAACAAAGGGAAATGGGAATGATATAGGAATACTCAAAATCTAAATCTAAATATTAAATGTAAATATGTTTGGAAGTTTATATTTTATGCAGTATTTATTTTTCCAATTTTGCTTCTAATATTGAGTTACGATTTTACTAATATTTTATTATATTCATTATTTTTTTATTAACATAATAATATGGATAAATTAGTAAAGCTCTCTAGCGTCTAAAATTATAAATGTATGCCGTGAATACCATCTCACCCTAGTACCTACATTTAGTGGTGGTCACTAACGTAGTATCACAATGATGTATATTTCAACAAATACCTTTCAAAACGTGATATTGATCGAGCTGGCTGCGCATCGCGCATTATTGTTTGTTCATAATTCTGTCCTTAATTTTGCCGTAGTTTAAGAAAATACTTGTTTTTATATTATTATACAGTTCAATTTGTAGTACGAATGATGGAACCTAAAACCTTTGAAGATTTTTTATAATTCTATCAATGTGTAAAATCAATAAAAGAGTAAGTTTAGTGTCTTAAATAATGCCTAAATCACTAATTGAATTAGAGCTCCTGCTTGCAGCTTTATGAAATTTAGACCATATTATTATTAACGATTATTTGAAGATTTCTGGTAAACTTAATGTGTTTACTTTTATTTATAATATAATTTAGATAAATGAGGTAACAGTACTTATAAACTCTAAGTCGTCGGCAAAAAGATGTGGTGTCGAGTTTCTGAAGCAATCAACGATGTCATTAATGGAGGTATTTTAAAAAGTACAGGGCCTAATCAGATCCTTGAGGAACCCCATATACCCGCCATTTTATCATATCAATCACACAGTATATATCGTCACCTTTTCAATTTTCCGTAATGTTTTATAGAAAATAAACGTACATTTTTGAAGTGACAGAAACAGTGAAACAATTTTAAAATTTTATTATTATTATTAATACTTTTTAGTTAAAAGTAAAACTTTCCTTCAATTAACAATGTCATCGTCAAATATTATTAGAAAGTCTGATTTTAAAAAAATACAATTTCAAAAGTATTTTCTAGCAACAGGTACGGATTATATATTAGCACCTACTATTTCGGTGATTCGGTTGCAGTGCATTATCATAAAAAAAACATACGTGATGACGTGCCACTATTTTTTTTCAACTGTTTTAAAAGCGTTAAACGCAATGTATTAACACTAGTTTCCATCAGCCTTTTCTGCTATATGCGCAATACTGCGTGAGGCTAAAAAAAAAGAAATTAAAAAATACCTAAGAAGCAGGTATCCTGCACGCGTAACTTTACCAACACTTAAAGAAGAAATCCCGGAACAAAATTTCAATTTAAATCTTTATAAATGCGATAGGTAATATTTTACCAATTTAATTTATAGATGGAGAGATAAAATTCATTTAGTTACAAAATATAAAAATTGTATAATGTATAATTTTCATTAAAATATCTTAATAATGATTAGTGTAATGTATGATAGTTTTATATATTTAAACGTTGTGAAATTAATAGCCATGTTTTTAATAATACTTTTTTAGCAAATAGGTAAATATTTCTATAAAATATTAAATTCGATAAAATTTAACTGAAGATTCCAAGAAAAATGCAATAAAAAATATGTTTTTAAATATTTATTATTTAAAGACTTATATAAAACCAGGGTTATACAAAGCTTTTAATCTATGCAATAATATAAAAGATATCGACTAGAACGTGTTACAATGAGAAATGCAGGAATACACAGTTTAGCAAGTATATCTATGTCCAAATCGTCTCTATATTGAAAGAATTTGGGACTATCGACATATTTCGGTCGCTTTAGAAAGTGACTTGTTTCTTTTCCCGTTCAGCACGGATGCTTATCTTGGAGGAAGCCACGGTCGTGTCAGATAATTCTGTATCAGCCACAAGTGCTTTGAGGCGGGCGGCGCGCTTCTCCCTCGCCGCGGACTTCTCGCTCAGCTCTGTCATCTCATCTTCCAAATCGGACAAACGAGCCCTGGTTGCCTTCGCCCGCTGGACTGCTGCGCTTTCGTCGTCAAAATCTTTTAAAGCGGTCCATCGAGTCATTGCACCATCGTTGGCCTCGTTTATCCTGCGAGCTATACGTTTCTCCGTGCGTTCCTCGTTCTCCTTTAGTGCTCTCCGTGCGCTGCTGACCTCACTTTGGCCAAGTCCGACGCTCTCGAGGATCTTATCGGAAATTTTCATTCGGTTTTCAATGCTGGCAACGTTATTTTCAAAATCGATATCTTCGGTGAATCGTGAAGATGTTTTGCCAGCGCGAAGGCGTTTCAGCGATTCAGCAATCTGAAATTATTGAGATGCGAAATGAATAACATATTCTTTTATTTCACGTATATTAAATTATGTTTTAATCGACCGATATATTTTATTGTGTTTTGTACTTAAAAATAAAATATCCGTAGGAGATTTAACACGCAATATCTCGAAAATTTGACGGTGCGTGGGAGACGGAGTGTCTTAATACTGTGTTCCCTCTGTCTACTCTGCTATATGCTCGATACAGCGTGAGGCCTCATTAGATATTCTATTGCGGTGAGAGGGGGAAAGGAATGTCTAATATTTTCATTTCATCACACTGATAATGAGGCAAAGCGCGGAGTTAAGCTCAACTCAACACGCAATGCCACAAGAGTTTGGTGGCTAAAAAAGAATAAAAACTAACAATGCTATATATGTATTTGTGTAGCTGTTTAGCTTATCTATCTATATATATAAAAGGACTTGTGCTGACTGACTGAGGTAAGACACACGCAGAGCCGTAACCGCTGATGGTAGAAACGTGAAATTTGGGCAGATGTTAAAATCACCACCGATTTTTATAAAAAAAATAATTCAGACTGTTAAAAATATTTTATTGCACACGTGTTTCGTGGTTTTTTTAGAATTCACCCCTAAGTGTCCAAATAAGCGGGCGAAGCCGCGCGCGCCCACTAGTTACATATAAAATTAGTGGACACGGCCGAAATTTAAGTTCGTAAACTTTTATCTATGTTGGAGTCTAATTCAAACATGACCGGTAAACCAAGGACCATGTCACATTAAGTTTTTTTTTTCTAAAATTAATAAGAGTTATAAAAGCAATAAGAATTAAATAGACCAGCCATTGTGGCAGCGGCATTGCTTCCGACTCAAGATGCAACGGTTATGGTTGCGATTCTATTCGGAGAATGAATTATTTAAAATTTTTCGCTCCACTAAAAGCGCAGCGTTGAGTTCCGCAACTCAATACATTGCGTTTCGAAAATTGAGCGGATCTTATATAGTAGGTTCATATATATGTGTAGTAGTACTATTTATATACTAGGTTCTTCTGTTTACTCTGCAAAAAGCAGGATGTAGCGTGATGCTACAAAAAGATAATTATTAATCAAACGTTATGGTTAGAACAAAGCTCGGTGTACAACTGAACACTAAAATATTAAATTAAACGCAAATTGCTTTGTGAATATTCTGTCTGTATTTCATATTGTTTTGTAAAATACCTTTAATTGTGAAATATTTCCATCAATAACATAATAAATAATATTGGACTGACTATCATTTTGGTTATTTTAAAGTGACATTGCTTTGTTATTGCTTGGCTGGCATTTAATTAAGGCGTTTTTAGTTTGAGAGATAATGAAACTTAACAAGAAAAATATTTTATTATTTTATGAAACTTTTTTTTAGATTCACGCTGTATTCTTCATACCCTGCTGTGTATAAGGAACCTAGTATTGAGATACTCCGTTCCCCATTTCCCACCGAATTCTGGAAGCATTATGTGTTACGGAACTCTACGCCGCACTTTACCTCGACACCACAGCGAAGAAATGAAAATATTAAATATTTCATTATCCTCGAGCGGGGATCGAACTCACAACCTGGTGCATCACACGCTTGTACCCTTACGCCTGGATTGACCTCAAATCAGATTTTGATCCACGATATATACACATAGGTTCCTATTATAAATAAATGATAAAATAATATTCACATTCACTCTACAAAAGATAACAATTCCAATGTTGGAATGAAGCTGTAAATAATGGACAAGAAAACATTTCATCGATGGTGTTTTTAATGGATTTTTAATGAAGTACATTAAAATGTTTACATTCTCGTAAAAAAATTGAGTGCACATTTCACAATATATAATAGTATATTGATAAATTATCTGGCTTGTGACGTACGATGTAACAGGTAAAATGATATTATGCTATTATATAAAAAAAATATACATTTTAAAAAGAATATGTTGTGCAGGAAAATATTATTTTGTAGACACTCAATTAAGACACTTCCGTTTTCTACTTTCCGCCGGATTCTGGAGGCATTGCGTGTTGGGTGGCGGATCTATAAGCCGCACCGCCGCCGAACGCCGTATTGTCTCGTTACCAGAGCGAGGTAACCGAAAATTCATATTTTTATTTTCCTCGCTTATTCGCAATATTTAATAATATATCATTTCCTCGGGTGGAAATCGAACCCATAACCTTGTGCACTGCACCATGACTGGCCTCTGTGTAGTACATACTATAATAAAAGGCAGTCGTAAACAAGCGGAACAGTGTCTGATTGTGTTACAGTCGCTGTTTCGATTTCAACTCAGGGTATGGGTATATATAATTCTCATTTTCTGGCCATTGTAAGAAGGCAAAGCGCGCCGTTGAGTTCCGCAACTCAACACGCAATGTATCGAAAATTTGGCGGAAATTGCTGCTTTTCCCTTTGGCTACCCTGCTAAATAATATAGCGCGAAGCTACTCTTTTAACTAAAAAAATATATTTATCGTCCTTCATTTTTGGTCATTGGCGAACTAATTTTTTAATGTTAAATTTAAGTTAATTTAAGTTTGTGCATTATATGTAGATATAACTTTGACGTCGGTTATTATTATCAGAATGTTTTAATTTTTTTTTAATTTTCCGCTTCAGACATTCGTTTATTATATTTATTTAAATAATAAACTAAGATTATTACGTTCATTAAATATATAAATAAAAAAATTAGAAATCAGCTTCACGCTGTATCCCGCATACAGCAGGGCAGGCAGAGAGAACCTAGTGTTAAGATACTCCGTTCCCCACTTTCCACCGAGTTCTGGAGGCATTGCGTGTTAAGTGGCGGAACTCAACGCCGCGTTTTGCCTCGACACCAGAGTGAAGAAATGGAAATATAAATGTAAATAAACATTTCATTTCCTCGAGTGGGGGTCGAACCCACAACCAGTCGATTCGACAGTCATACTTTGTGCCCCTGCGATCCGACTTCTCCTGAATAATATAAATATTATACCAATAAAAATAACAAGCACATATATATAATATGATAGAAATTTATAGTTTTATTTTGACGTATACATAGTTTGATTTGAAGTGGAATTTTCTGTTAAGTCTCCTAACGTAACTCGTTACCGGTGCAATTCCTTGAAGACTCTTTATTATCGGCGACCTACTCATTTACTAGAAATAATGTTTTATACGACTCGTGATTGTTTGAAAAATAACATAATTAGATTGATTTCCTTGTATATATTTTCTGATCATTATGTAAAATTTATTTTTTCAGCTTTACGTTTTCTTATATGCTAACAGAGCTAGGTGGAGGGAGTCTAGTGTTAAGACACTCCGCTTCCCATTTTCCGGTTTTTAAAACGGAATACTGCTAAAAGGGGCAAACTCTGCAAACCCTTTCTGAACTTTATATTATTTTGTATTATTACACTAAATAATTAAAACAAAATAATTTAAGAGGTCAATTTGACTTATCACATTTCTTAAGCCACGAGGTCAATTTTGTTTAAGCCATTTTTCGCGTGAAGTTTTCATTAGGTAATTGAATTCTATAATTCCACTTTAAAAAATATATTATTAATTTGATTTTTTTAATCCTCCAGTTGTATGTGCTACCCGTAGTAACTTTATTTTTCAAAATCATACTCATAAAATATACGTACTTTACATATTTCCGAGTGAAATGACTGTGACATACGGAAGGGCGGACGACGGAAATGACGAAATTATAAAGGTACCGTATTTCAAATATATTAAGATATTCCGCCATGGCATGCCCGTCGTGGCGCAGGGGCATAGGTCAACGCGGCTGGTTGTGGGTTCGGTCCCCACTCGAGGATATGAAATATTTATTTAAAAATGTCTATTTTCGTTTCTTCGCTCTGGTGTCGAGACAAAGCGCGGCGTTGTGTTCTGTCACTCAACGCAATGTCTCTTGAATTCAGAGGAAAATGGAGAACGAATTGCCTTAACACAAAGGTTCCTTCTGCCTACCCTGCAGTATGCGGGATACAGCGTGAAGCTGATTTTAATTTGGTATATGTAGATGACATATACATATAACCAGTAATTGATCAAGTTGCTGAACGCAGTACGAACTTGTACGTCTCAAACACGTTTGTGTTTTACACGTGTAATGTTATTATTCAGGGAAGAGGTAACTGCATACTAATAGACCTCATCTATTCACTTTGAATCCTCCTTCATTTAAAACATTTCGTTCGTACTTCATTTAGTAACATTGTATTTGTACGATTTAATTATAATCATATATCGTACAACTGCAACAATGTACGTTTTTAGGTAAATTCTACGTTAATAGGTAACAAATTGAATTCTCGTTTTCGTCTCATTAAATAACTACAAATACTGTCTTATCCATGTTGTGGTTTTATTTACAATTTAACATATTACAGAATCACTATTCATTTAAATTTTATATCTACATTCTGTAACTGCTTTTTCTGTCTGTCTTTCTGTTTGTCCGGACTAATCACTAGAACTGCTAAGCCAATATTTATAGGATTTTCACTGGAAGACAGTGGAGGAACATATATTTTTAATCGACTTCTATAAAAGGAGGAGGTTATCAATTGGACTATATTTTTTTAATCTTAGTTTGTCATCTCAGAACTTTGATTGGTCGAAGCGATTTTAATTATTCTTTTTTTATTCAAAACCTGGTGTTTTCCATGTGGTCCCATTTTAATTTGGTCCATTTCTGACAATGTTATCCTTGAGAAAATCATATAATATGCATTAAGCATGTGCGCGACAAATGGACGAATAACTCAATACAACGCCAATTGATTTCGATGATTCTTTTTTTAACGGAAAAGGATACACTGCAAGGATAATTTGGTCAGAGTTAAGTTAGGCTCTGGTTATGGGATCCGAGTGAAGTTATTATTTTTATAAAAAAATATAATTATTATCCTGAAATTTTGCGCCGTATCGGTGCTTAGACGAGAATAACCACTTTTAAGGAGCGCGAGAGTCCTGCCGCCCAGATAGATATGGAATAACCAAAGAATTTTACCCTTTTTTTCTAAGCAAAAAAATATACAACTAAATAACAATATAGATACTAAAATGGTTAACCAATTTTGCGTAAATAAACTTAAATGAAAATAATCATATCATTCATATGTAAAGTGCAAGCTGCAAATTATATATTATATAAAACTGAAAATATTTTTCATATTCTATGATACAAAAGTCTAAATAAGCCGCGGTGTATGAAGTTAAATTTATCTAATGAATAACCATCGAAGCTAATAGGAGATTCACAAGTTTGAAACTATAACTTGTCTAGAATCAATTTCTCCTGATAATCCTACGTCCTCTTAGTTAATCAACGGCACTAGACTGTCTTGGTAGTTCAAAGGGCCGGAATCGAGATAGTAATTGCAAGAGAGTAATTATATACTATATATTATTGAATGTATCGAAGCGTATTCGACTGTGAGTATATAACAATCACATTTACATAATATTTTATTGTGATTACGTATATTATTATACAATGTAATTTATATGAAATGAATCCATCGTTGTCCAGTGGTATAGTGAGACTGTAAATATGTTGTGTGTGTGTGTGTAGATACGAACCCCACTCGGTAAATCTAGTAAGCTTGTTCGCTTGAACGTACTAATCTCAGGAACTACTGAATCGGGCTGAATTTTTTTTTTGGATTGTCCAATTATCGAGGAATTTAACTTTCTAAGAAATTATTTTTGTTTCGATGTTGTTTCCGAAGCATATAGAGCGATAGTTTTAAAATATTGTAACGAAAAGCCTACTCCGGAATGCGTGCTGCGTGGCGTAGCTCAACGCCGCGTGTTTACATCTATACATTAAAAGCCGTTGCGTAGATTAAATGTTACACGTGCAAAACACTCATGTTATTTCCGAAGCATATAGAGCGATAGTTTTAAAATATTGTAACGAAAAGCCTATTCCGGAATGCGTGCTGCGTGGCGTAACTCAACGCCGCGTGTTTACATCTATACATTAAAAGCCCGTTACTTAGATTAAATGTTACACGTGCAAAACACTCATACGATTTTTTTAGATACGGTGTGTGTGTTTAAATATATCACTGACGTGGTTGCGTCTTGGCTTATTTGGAAACATCCCGAATATACTAATACTATAAAATTAATTACATACACAATATCTCAGATTATTATTTTTTTTTATTCCATATTGATTTTTAAAAACGTAAAACAGTACAGCAGCTCCTGTGTGTAGTAAAATAACATGAATAATACGAAATATATAATGTACGTATAGATTGAGAATTAAATAAAATACGCACCGCTCCCAAGATTTATTTTCGAAGCTGGTTTAAAAAGTAAACAGCCACACGAGTGGTAAAAATATATTGACAAAATACACCAAGTACGTTGATAAATGATTATTTAAAAGTATCAAATTTAAATTTTATAGCCAGTTGTGGCGGTGGGGCACAAGCGTGTGACTGTAAGCGCAGCAAGTTGTGGGTTCGATTCCCACTCGAGGAAAAGAAATACTTAATATTTTCATTTCTTTCCGGGGTGTTGAGTTTCGCCTCTAAACACGAAATGTCTCCAGATTATGGCAGAGAGTAGAGAACGGAGTGTCTTAATACTAGGTTCCCTCTGCCTACCCTGCTAAAGGCGGGATACAGCGTGAGCTAAAAGAGTTAGAGAAAGAGAGAAATTAAATTTCACAAAAATGTTTCATCTTCTTTTTTCGGATTCTTAAGCGGACTATTAAACTAATATTACTAAAATGAGGTTTTTATCTGTTCTAAAAGTTCTATTATTTTATTCTTAACTAGCGACCTGCTCGCGGCTTTGCCCGCTTGAATTACATGATTATTCATTTAAGAAATATGTATATTACAAACAGCCTTAATTATTAATTAATTGATTTGGATAAGTACTCACGATATTATTTGTAAAATAACTTATATTAGCTCCTGTACAGTTTTTAAATTAGTAACATTATTAGTTAAATATATAATTGGTATACAGAATATACATAGAAAGCACGTTTTTAGGCATTTTTATATAATCTATAAAATAATCAACATTTTCGGGCAAGTTCAAGTCGTACTCATGCCCCGAGAGTTTTCGTACCAGTTTCATGAAAGGAGATATACCAAAAGAATAACTAATTAAGTTGTCATTTTGTATCAATTTAAGTACAGATTAAAATTTGTACTTAATGGTTTTTTCTGTGACACAAATACAAATAAGTAGTCAATTTTTGAAAAATAATTTTGGAATTTTCCTTTATACGTGCCGTAAGTTTTAACTTCTTAACAAATTTCGAAATTGTATATCAACGGGAAGTACCCTATAGTTATGATAGAAAATGCGACAAAAAACAAAGCATAAACTCTCATATTTCATC